>JAJMCO010000025.1:46797-93695 GCA_030573015.1 Metschnikowia peoriensis | reverse complement strand
GCACTCTAGACCGTTTAATTCGTCAAAAAACGAGATTTTTTGAGGAGTCAACTTTCAAAAAAAAAGTTTCCTCTTTCCTCGATCCAAAAAGTTGACTCGTCTCATACAAAATGTCCTCTCGCAATTTTTTTTTGACTCGATATCTGAATTTCGCGAAATTTTCCTCCATCCTACTTGACTCCATTGGTGAACTACTGTAGTTAACCGCAACTTTTTATGTGATTGGCAGTCAATTTTGATCATTCAAATGTATTCATTATTCCATTTTTTTTTTTTTTTTTCTTCTCACCCATATTAATTTTTGAATATTTTGAATAAAATGGCTTGCTTTGGTTTTTTGGTGGGAAACAGAAAAAACGTAAAAGTGGTGCATTCTTGCTGAGCTCGTACAGAAACGAAAAAGACTGTGGCGCTTTCTGATAACGCCGTAGTGCATCGAGTTGCTGAGCTCGTAGAGCGGAAAAGACGGCGCTTTCCGATAACGCCGTAGTGCATCGGATTTCTGCTCGCCATCCCGGGCGTGTATTTCAATGTACACTACCCGCATTTTGTTACGAGTTTGTTTGTTGGGTAGGAGGGTGCATACAAGAAAGCAATCGAATGCGTAAACAAATGGCTCAATCAGGTTGTTCGTCATATTGCCACCCATGCAGTAAAAAATTTCGTCAATAGATCCAGTCTCTTCAATAGTTGTTACGATAAATGTTGTTGAACTTTGGCCAGTTCTGATAGTGGAATCAAAATCGCCAACAGATTTTCGCCTTGTAGGCCCAAATCAAATTCGAAGCGACTGAAGCCTTCGAAATCCGAAATTTGCTGCTTGTACTTGATGACGGACGTGACCAGCTAGTATAATTTACGATTTATACCAAACGAGAATTCTTATTTTTTTAATTACTTATGTATTTTTTTTCGAGTTTTTACGGTAGTTTGTCGCTAAGAAGTTCAAATTCCGTTTTTTGTAGCCTAGCTTGGATTTGTTTGGAATAAGATAGGGATGAATTGATTTATACGAAGGTACGGCAGTCGCACGACCTGCGGCCGAGGGACTACTCCCTGGTGTATAAAAATACCCCAGCTTAAACAAGATGATGACTAGGAATTAATTTCTGACCATATTAATAATCAGAATCTTTTAACGTGTTTTAACAGAATTACAAAACGTTTTTAAGTAAGTGGCAAAAGTCGGAACGCTTGCGCCACTCTTGTAGTGGGTGCTTAAAGTTGGATTTCTTTTTATTGAAGGAAGCAGCACCATAGAATGACTGAAAAGCACGAATTGAGGGCACAGGAGAATCCTAAGACCTTGAGAGTTAGTGACTTTGCTTCATCTATGACGGCCCAGAGGCTTTATTTCTGATGTGAGAATTCCTTTTTAACAGGCTGGTATTTAGACCACAATTTTCTCAGAAACATGAGAGAGGAACTTCGATTGAATAGCTCGTTTGATTTCTACAAACTCAGTGAAATGCACCGTCATCAGGTCGCAGTGCATTTGATGTTAGCTTGTTGAAATAGGTTAAACAGGAGAGACCAAAGTACTTCAAAGTCTAATTCTAAATATTCATAGCGCACACATGTAATTTTATTCAAAGCAAATTTATTGTTATTGCAAGACTGGCTCCAAAGATTCTACACCCCTCTCAAATTTTTAGAAGACACACTTTTTCTCTGGGTCTCCAATTGTATCTTTCTGTTCAAAGATCAAGTATTTGACCGTCATCTCGAGCGCATTGTCTGATTCGTTAAACAGCGAGTGTGGGCACTCGGACTTCTTAACTTCGCATACACCGGCGTTTTTAATAATTTGTATTTTTAAGAATCAATCAGGTTTTAACATGATTTCGTTACGTATATACACTGGGCTGTCCTCTTTCTCACTCAGACCCATATTCATCCTATATCTACTTTATACGGGATAATATTTCATTTTTCCCGTCGACGCAATATAACATCACGTGACACTATGCAATTCATATGATTGGACAATGCGGAAATCATCAGTTTTTGATCATCACATTCAGAAGAAAACTAAGGTAATTTGTTTTTACACGAGCATCGATCATAATGATAATCAATACCAAAAAATTTCATTCATTCTTTCAATTATTTCCAGTCTTATCTGTGCTTGGAATTTGTTAGGATATAGATAGGGACTTGGGGCGTGAGCCCTGAGTCCAGCGTAGGCGGGTCACGTGGGTACGGTAGACCCACGACCCGCGGGCGAGGTACTACTCCAGGAGTGGCCGAAGGCCAGGAGTGGAGGAAGGACGAAGCTTAAGCAGGATCATAACTAGGAATAGACATCTAACCCCCTTACTAGTAAGAACCCCAGAACGTTTCTTAACAGAATTATATTTTATTTGATCGTGAACTTTTCGGTTCGCAATTCTTTTCTCTTTCCTTGAATCAAAATGTCCAATAATTCAGAATTTGTGTGCAAAAAGATAAATCTATTTTAAACAAAAAAAAATTGCGAAGTTTGTAATTATTAACTTGTAAAAGGCTACTGGAATGCCGTCACAATTACTAAAAACTGACACTCGTTTCACAATTGTACAGTGTCGGTGGTGAAACTGTTGGAGTTTACGACAACTGGGTTTCAGATGCGCGCACCCTGCCTGATGCTTAACTACGGTTTGTAAGGTTTATAAAGAGGTTCGACTAACCTGCAAGTCTACGTCCTCTGTTTATTTTAATAAACTAAATTAAACCGCCTTTAATCCGATAAGGAAAAAAGAAGAAGGAAAATATTCCATTTCTTTTTCCCGCGACGAGGAAAAACCTCACCGCGTTTACGCTCGTGCCCTTACCATTTACCCTCAGTTCCCGCTCTCTAAAACCTTAATCACCTACAGAAGCTTACATACATTACTCTCAAACTTTTATAAACAATACTCAGTTCTCCTGGGTATGTGCATCATTTAGCTACCTGGTTCGAACAGACTCAAAAATCCTGCAAAAGCAAGTGATAATACCCGGTTGGAAAATCGAATATTATAAGTTTTTCTTCCGAGACAAAAATCGATTCTGAATTACAAGCATGATTAGGTGCGATTTCATGAACTTCTTCTAGCTGCGATCAAAAAATCCAATTAGCTTGTAACACGTCTAAAGATTAAGCCACTCTCTTTGCTGAAACCAGTCGTCGCAGACGCTGAATACCTCGCTAATTGAAAATAGATGCCATTTTTTGACAAAGCGAAGTTTGAAAGTCATGACTTCGGTGATCCAAAGTTTGATGTCTACTATTTTTTTTCGTCTTTATGGTCAATTTAATTTTGAAACTTACGAAAAGAGAACATTGTTGAGTGGCACCCTTCGCGAATTGTGGCATTTCAGGTGAATATTTCTTCATTGAGTAATCCAAAGAAGCGTCAGCACGCGTCCCTAAACTAGGTTTTTTCGAAGAAAATTGAGGGCGACAAGTATGCGCATCAATGAACAAAAACTCTCGTTTACTTAGATGTGTAACTCGATGCGTGACTTGCTTCGCTGTGAGAACTTTAAGCGTGATTTAAGTGAGTGAAAGATCGAATAAAAACCTGTCATATTAATCATGGTTCAACAATTTTGTTTGCGTCGTCCATACGATATCACGAGCCACTGAAGCTCTTTTTTAAAGAACAAAAAAGTCAGTCGCTTCGAGCCACTCATCAATCAGAGAAAAGAAAAAGAATGAAAGCAAGGATTACGCGTAGTCTCAAACCTTCTATTCTTGCTGAGATATATCACAAATGTATCTCTTTTTTGTTTTCAGATTGATGTCTAGTTTTTGTTAAAGTAGGTATAGACGGCCCCAAGTCAAAATGTATTTATTCTTTACTCCAGATTTTAGGAGAGGAAAGCGAAGAAGAGAAGTACATCTCAGTCTTGAGCTGCTGTTCGAGCTAGCTTCACACACGTTTTTTTTTTTTTTTTTTGGATACTAGAACCAATGTGAGCAGAATCATTCCAAACCTCCAATCTAGCCCAAAATTGATTTCAGAAAATGATTTCATATTCAAACACAGATTCTTTATTTTGTTTCAACCCCACCTACCACATTCGTTCCTTCGAGACAATACTACTTAAATGTTAAAGCAATGAACACACGAGAATTTTTGATTTTTGAATCATGGAGCGTTTGTGAAGTCGCTTCTGAAGAATTCAAATTGTACTGTGAATGGGTATGTGTTTGCCGAAAGACAAGTGATGACCTTAGCGATAAGTTGGTACTTTGAGTTTCATACGACCTTTGCTCATCGAGTTTCACGGCATTCGTAAGTATCATACGAAATAAGTAATGACTAATGAGAGTCGAAAACAAATCATTTGAGACATAATATTAATAACTACAGAATGAGGCAAAACAACTAGCCATTTTTATAATTTATTTCAATTATTTGAATTGGACTTTTCCAAACACACCCACCCACATATATATGTGTATATATATATGGGAATATTTTTTAAGTAGTGATCAAGTTTCTTTAAAGCAAAGCAAGAATGGGTGCAAGCAATATGGCCATGGTTACGGAGAGCTTAGGGGAGCCACCTTGCAAGATCGTGATGGACGAAGTTGGCGCAGCAGAAATGGAGCTTACAGAACCAGTTCCTGTAACAGTTGCAGAGGCCGAAGAGAAAGCCGCGCCATTCACACTGCTAGATTTAATTTGGGATGAGACATCAAATTTGTCCCCGGAAACAGTCGATGAAGTGGGTATAGAGATGATCGAGGACGCCAAAGATACCGTTGAAGCAGAGGAAACGATGCTATTAGCGATAATGGATGAAACAAGGCTTTCTTGAGAAGCAGACGAGCTTGTACCAGAGGAAACGGCAGATGTGTATGTTGCATCGCTGTTGGCGCCAGAATTGCTTGCAGGGCAATAAGTTGTTGTAAATGTGTTGGTAATGAGCACAGTGGATCCCAAAGCATCGGTAGAAGCTGAAATAGAAATCCTCGTCTCAGTAGTGAGATTGCTCGAAGCGCCAACATTTGTAGAAGCGATGGAAGAGCTCTCTGGACAATATGTGGTAGTGAATGTATTTGTGACAAAGACGGTGGATCCTGCGGCATTTGTAGAAGCAGAAACAATGGTTTTGGTTTCAGTTGTGAGGCTGCTGGCAGAGGAGGCGCTCGTGACCGCTGCAGCCGTGCTTTCAGGACAATAAATGGTTGTGAATGTGCTAGTAATAAGCTCAGTGACACCTAGAGAGTTCGTTGATGTGGAAACAACGATTCCTGTAGCCGTAGTAAGACTAATCGAAGAGCCAGAAACAGAATTCACCCAAGCAGAGCTTGGGATTGGAACATTTTCCGTGGTGATACTGTTAAGACTTCCAGAGGCAGACCCTTCGTAGGTTGATGTGTAGCTGACAGTTGAGACAAAAGATGAGTTCCATCCCAAAGATGGGACAACCGAAGAAGCTGCCACAGAAGCCGAAGAGAGACCAATGACAGAAGACGAGGCAACAGAAGACGAGGCAACAGAAGACGAGGCAACAGAAGACGAGGCAACAGAAGACGAGGCAACAGAAGACGAGGCAACAGAGGAAGAGAGTTCTGGAAGTACAACAACTGGGGTCTCAAGCCCATCAGTACCAGTAACAACCTCGGTGAAAGTGTAAGAGCCAGCCCAAGTGGAAGTGGAAGTCACCGTGAAAGGAATTTCAACCACAACAGTTGGGATACTTCCACTTGGAGAGACAGTTGTGGTAGAAGTATTAAGCCCAGTCCAGTAAGAAGTCGTGGTGGCGAAAGTCAAGTGGGAATTAGTTGGTTCTGGGATAATGGTAGAAGCGAGAGAAGTCGAAGAATAGCCAGGGGCTTTCACAGCCAGTGGGATAGTGCTGGAAATGATCTCAATATTTTCATCGCTCGAATACTTGACTTGGGCCAAAGAGATCTCATACTGCTCCAAGTCATAAACAACATAGGCGTGACGAAGGAAGTTATCACCTAAAATAGCGGTATTATCTCCCAGATCCACGAGGCCCAAGTAACACTTAGAATCATTAGTTCCAGCCAATGCCGCAGTCATGATTAAGTCAGACAAAGGAACTTTGATCTCGGCACCTGAAAGGTTGTAGACTACATTAGCAGAGCTGGTGTTATAGATGCAATCCACCTCGTAGTAGCCAAAGCTTGATGGCTGTCCGTTCAACAGAGAAGCGATTGATTTCAAAATTGTCAGTGGGAGGTAGGTCAACGTGGTACCAGAATCTAACAATCCAGCGAAGGAGGAACCAGATAATGGAATGTTTTGCGAAGCATCCACCATGTTCACAGAATCAACAGCAACGTAGAAAGCAATAGGGTTCGCAAAACGTTTTGAGTAAATATTGACGACGGGGACAGTTTGCAATTCTCCTGTGTACTTAGCATGATCGACAGCACCAAACAAGACAGATCCAGACAGCGAGGAAAAATCATTTAAATAAAGCGAATATGCAACTTTGTTGATGACACCAGTTTCCTTCAAGCGAATTGGAAAGTTTTCATACGTGTATCTATTTTTGGGCTTGGCATAAGCGGAAGTGACTTCCAAACCAGAAAGACCAATTCCAAACACACCAAACAGCGAGGTTGTATCGTTCACAACAGCAAAGTTCGTGTCAGGCACAGTAAATGACCCAATAGACACAGAGTCACTTCCCCAGATACCTTTGGCGAAAGTTCCATCACCGTAAGTAATATGGAAAGCTGGCGCAGATGAGTTAAAGTGGAATGAGCTGGAGGCTTCTGTGTTGAAGGAACCTAAAGCAGTACATGAAGACCGATCGATAGTAGCAGTACTTTGAGTAGAGGTGGATGTTGGCGATGCACTCAGCGATACAGCTTGGGTGAGTCTTTTTGCGAGGTCAGGACCAACAAATGACTCTTCAAAGTCATCGACATATCTCTTGGAAAGCGGCAGAGGATAACACGCCACATCACTCGACATAAGCCATAAATCGGAGGACCCAGTGTCAACAAGAACAATACTCTCATCTCCATTGGAACCAACCTTAAGGGTCGAGGAATAGAAACTCAATTGATTGTCCAACTCAAGAAGGTACAGGCCATCTCTAGCGACAAGGCCTTCGCGAGCACCCTTCTGTGCGGTAGATTTCGAATTTCCTCTCAAGACAGAAAAGTCAAGTTTCAAATGGTTGCTCAGCTTAACATCGGGGATACTTGCTGCTGACGCCACGGCAGCAAGAACTGCAGCATAAGGAAGATACATCATGCTAGAAGTCTCGATTTCTGGAAAAGTTTTGATAGCCAGCAGGATTTGATGTGACACGAGACATTGGGAAAAGCCTTTATATAGTTGCAAACTTCCCCTTTCAGATTATTCATGATCAAAATTCTTATCGTTTAGATAAACGATAGTGAGGTAAAGCCACATATCATGCATGTGCATTGCATACGGCATTTCCTGAGGCGGTCCGATGTCCACAGTCATTTCAAAATATGGAAATGCTTGTGATGAATTCCAAGCATCACATTCATTTTAAAAGCTTTACTGATATATTTTATTGACTCTCCATTTATCGATCCTGATGAATAACGTTTTTGACTAAAAAAAACAACGATTTGATCAATTTTCGGGACCCATGTTATGATGAAAATCCGTGGACCTTTTGCGCAAAGCCCTTTTTCGGCGTGGCTTCATGTTTACGGAAAACGCGATCCGCTGCAGCTGCATTCCTCGGCCGCGTGTTTTGTTTTGTTTTCTGACTTGAGCTCGCGAACATAAGATAAAAATGGGAAGAAAAAAAAAAAAAGGTACGGCGATGATAAAAATCTCTTTGCCTTTTTTAACCCCCAAAAGAAAAAAGGCTGCTAGCTTACTCTTAATTTTTTTTTCAAGTTCTTTTTTTGAATTTTGTCGTTGGCAGCATTCTGCATCAAATTGAAGCCACTCGAACGCGTGGTTCTGCGCTTATCTAGGAATTTTGAGTCGTCGAGTGTGTGCAGGTTCACCACACTCTTTCGTCACATTTTGTTTTTGTTTACATTTTCACGAAGTGCTTTACGTGACATCCTTGCATGTGTGGGGGAATTAATAACAATTAATTACGCGGCCGATGTATGTCCATCCTGATAAAATGATATTGATATTAATAACCAAAGTGAATGATCTAAGGCTGATAAAGAAGGGCCTTGTCTAGAGCTAGTTTGAGGATGTGGTGGTTGTTTGAAATTGAAAGCGTTCAATTATTACGTATTTCCTTACAGCGATAATTCGGAATGCAAAAGTGGGGCTATGAATTGGCTGCAGCTTTTAATGATGGAATTAGGGCCATCTACTTTCAGCCACACTCCAACGAGATTTTGAACAAATTCTCCCGAAAACTCCACTGCCTTCGTCTAATTATTGTGACCTTATCTTCAAGTCGATTTTAAGGGGATTTCACGCAACAGAATTCCCAAACACAGGTAGCATAATTGCAAATGGAGTGATGTAAGAATTTTCTCGAGTGGCCACGCCTGCAAAAGCACAATACCACCCACAAAATGCTGCCAAAATAACAAAGACGCCACCAGATTTCAACAATAAGGCGTTACCATTGAAATAGTATCCAGCTAGCAAGAAGAAGCCGATGTCTAGGGTGAAGAAAAGTCCCATGAATATGAGAGTCGACTTGAGCGTGCACAACAACATTATGAACGTGAAAATTCCCCAGCCAACAAGATAAAACCCGACCGCGTTGTTGAATTGCTTCGTGTCATCGCCATATGCGGCCAATATCCCAAAAGCCTCCACATGAATTGCCCCAAACGACATCCAGAATCCAAATCCAAAACTACATAAAACCGTGCCCGCAAACGTGTTCCCCAAGACCAACTCCCATATTCCTGCTGCTGCCTGAGCGACCCCTCCATAAAAAAAGCATAAGCCGACAGATATATTAGGGACGGAGATTCCCTTGGCACCGGCCAAGCAAAGACCCAAAACAAATGCACTTGTGGCGAATGCAGAGAGACCCAAAGCTGCAGCGTTTCCAAACTTCGGGGGCTCTGGCTCCAGGTATCTCTCAGATTGCATTGTTCCACCAAATGCTCTCATTAATTCGTGTCTGTAGTATTTTTTATCGCCCAACACAACGACATGATCGCCATGACCCTCGGTCCTTACTGGCATAACACTGTCATGAGAAACAATTGGTTTTAAATCTTCCATGGAAGCAGTCATATTTATGGTATTTATTCAAAATTTGTTGTTGTTGGTTTTCTTTCTTTTGTCTTCCGGATGAACTGTAGAGCAATGATCAAAGTCTCCTTTTTTAGACAGCAGTGAGGATTTGTTGAATTTCTAGCCATGGCAAATCTACACCTTATATTTATGGGACCGAGACCCATGACATGGCACGTAATTCCGAAACATAGAGTCAATTTCTCAGATAGTTACCCCACAAAAAAAAAAAAAAAAAAAAAAAGACCAAGCCTCACCGCGGAGTTAAGACCAGCGAGGTTGATTGCGGAAAACCATAGACACAGAAAGTGTGTGATAAATTTCTTTTATTACTTTTTCTTTCGAAATCATGGTAAAAAGTTGAAACAGATTATTTAGCTTTGTGTAAGATTATCTGGGAAATGAGGATATCCGATCAAGCACCGGTCACCCTGGCAGTCTAAACTCCGGGCGTGTTAGCGCGGATTGGAGGAGATTTACGATTGCGTGAAAGTGCCGCATCAGCAGAATGTAACTACGAAACACTAATACTGGACCGGAGTTTAGCGACGCATCGGAAAAGGGTTAAAGAAGGACAATTATGTTGATGCTAGCAAGCCTAATAGCCTTGGATAAATGACTTTACAGTGGTGGGTATATCTCGAATAAAGATTTGTGTGACTGCCCTAATATTTTTTTTTTACCGAGAATACCTGTGAAATAATTATTAAACAAGCTTCTTGAGAGACTTAATAGGCAGACTTTTAAACCTATGACTGTTCAAAGACTGCGCGCAAACGTCCACTTTCAAAGTGTTTCCTTCCTCAAACAATGATTGAATGTACTAATTCAAGTGAATGTCTTCACCCAGCGTAAATGAATGGGAATAGCAAACCTGAAAGCAATTATTCAAAAGACAGAACAGTAATTTATCACCCCCCACCATGTCTCGTGTTTAAGCGGGCGACTGCTGGCATGCCACGCACCCGTGCACCTTGTTAAAAAAAAAAGTCCGCGCGCGCAACTTTATGGTTGACCAATAACTGGTCGAAAACTTTGGGCTTCAGTTGAAACTAAGCTATTATTGAAAGAATATAACACCCACACTCATGATTGGCGCTGTCTCCAAACGTGCTGTTTCTTCAGCCACACACTTGCGTGCTGGAAGAACACTCGTGCTGTCTGCACGTGTGCTTAATACTCCCGTGGCTCTGCCCGGAAAACCCGCTACCTCTCAGGCAGTCAAAGCCGATCTTCAAGGCGTGCCTAAATCACAAACAGAAGTGAATACCGAAGTCAAGGCCAAAGTGACGCAAAACAATGAACATGAGGCCAAACCAAAAAAGCCATTTTCGATTGCAGGCCTTTTGTGGAAGACCGTGCTTGTGGCCTCGGTTGTTTATGGTGGTACCTTATATACTGCTACCAAAAACGAACGGGTCATGGATTTTGTGATTGATAAGCAGTTGCCTTATTACGAGGAATTGATTGATGTTATTGAGAACGGCTCGGTTGCTGATGTCCAGAATTTATGGACAAAGTTGTCTTCAAAAGTAGCACTTCCATCTAAGGACACAATTGAGGAATTGACTCACAAAATCGAGCAACAAGGAGGCCAATTAATCGAAGAAACTAAGAAGAAATTGGGCCAAGCTCAAGGTGCGCTTCCATCCGAACAATTGCAAAAATCCGTCGGCATTGAGACCGTGCAGGGAAAAATCGAGAAAATCCCATTTGTAGCATTAAAGGACGGCGTTTCTGGTCTTGCAGATGACTCTGTGAAGGCAACTATTCAGTCATTCAACGACTTGCTTGATTTGCTTGACGGAAGCAACCTTGGTCCACAAAAAGATGCCATGGTCAAGCAAATTAGTGAAAACATCAGTGCATTATCGCTGAAGTTGGCTGCGTTGAACAACTCTTTTGAAGAGGAATTGCAAAACAGATTGAAGGATACCAAGACGCAGTTGCTTACTGCACACACGCAAAAGGAGTTGGACTTGACCCAGAACATGTTGGACCAATACAATCAAGAGAAGTTGATTTTGGAAAAGAAGTACAAGGATAGACTTTCAAAAGAGGTGGATGCCGCTACAAAGGCACTCAGCCAAGCTGCCGTTAACGCTACCACGATGGTGAGAATCGAGCAGACAAGAAAATTCGAGGAAATGGTCAAGAGAAAAATCGATGAGGAACGTGACGGCAGATTGAAGAACTTGGATGCACTTTCTGCGAGATTGGAAGATGTGGAGAAGTTTGCCGTAGGATTGGAACAACAGGTTTCTTCGATCAAGTCCAAGACATTTATTCAGCGTGCATCGGCGAAATTGAAGTCCTTGTTGACTCAAACCCCAGAAGACGCACCTGCACAAAGCTTCAAGCCATTTGTCGAGGGCTTGGAGTCTGCTACAAGCAAGGCTAATGATGAAGTAATTGCATTGGCTCTTGAGGAATTGAAGCCAGTGCTCAAAAACGAGAGCACTCAATCGATTTTGACCGTGCCGCAATTGTTGACTGCATGGGAACAGCTTACGCCTGAGTTAAGATCGGCATCATTGTTGCCCCCCAATGCCGGTTTGTTGGGTCACTTTGCATCGATCTTTTTCTCTAAGTTGTTGGTACCAGTTAAAGGTGCAAAGCCCGATGGCAAGGATATCGAGTCAGTGATTGGCAGAGTCGAGCAGAGCTTGGTGCGCGGAGAGTTGGACGTGGCCGTTGAGGAGGTGGCTAACTTGAAGGGCTGGACGAGGAAGTTGGCTGATGACTGGGTTAGAGAGGGAAGAAAGAGATTGGAGGCCGAATTTTTGATCGATTTGATCGACACCGAAACCAAGGTCTTGTAAGTGAGCCCGAAAATAAGTTTAAGTAAGTGAATATACAATACAAAATTAGAATAGCTTTTTTAAATTAGATAGTTAACGATTCTGATATAGAGATCAATTAGTGGGCACTTTCTTAATGTCACGCGAAAGTCACGTGATTTGGAGAAACAAACGGGCCTCAAGTATGTAGTTTTCATGGCTCAAGTAAAAGCTCCACTTAAATCTGGCAAGTACTATGTCTTCCACAAACGCAGCTGCAGCTGTCTATGGCGGTGACGAAATAAATGCCGTTGTTTTGGATCCCGGCTCATATTCCACCAGAATTGGCTATGCGGGTGACGATTTCCCTCGTGTAATTGCTCCTTCTTGGTATGCTCAGGATTCAGATGGCACCAAACTGTTTGACGGTAGTCTTGATTTCCCCAAACCGGGACGTGAGATATTGCCTCTTATGAAGGACGGATTGGTGCATGATTGGGATGCTGCAGTGGCGCAATACCGGCATTATTTCGATGGCGTAATGGCGCTTGATTATACCGAACAGCCGATTTTGATCACTGAGCCCGTGTGGGCGCCACAAAAATACCGTCAGAAGATGGTGGAGACATTTTTCGAGGAGTTCGACTTCCCCGCTCTTTATTTGGCGAAAACGCCCACGTGTATCTCGTTCCAGCAGGGCCGCCTGAGTTGTTTGGTTGTAGATATAGGCCACGAATCCGCCAGTTGTGTGCCCGTGGTGGATGGCATCTGTTTACTTAAAAACTCTACACGTACGCGGTATGCTGGACAGTTTATCAATGACCATATCCAGGACGTGCTCAAGGCAAAGTTTGCTGGCCTTGACCTTGCGCCCAAATATCGGGTCAAAGATAAATCTCCTGTCGCATATCCAGAGTTGGCTAGTTACACGCCCCGCGTATTGCCTGACAATATCACAGAGTCTTTTGATGCTTACCAACAGCAAAAGATTTTCACGGAGTTCAAGGAGCTTTTGCTCGAGGCACCCGAGAAAAAAATGCCCACAAAAGCAACTGGCACAGAATCGGGGATGGATCTTGAGCTGGAGCATGCTCGTACAATAGAGCTCCCCACAGGCCAAGTTGTAACGGTTACACTGGAGAGATTCAGTGTGACTGACGCGTTGTTTGAACCAGAATTGCATCCTTTTAGCGACGCCCAATACTCCCACAAATATCCCGCCAACAATGGTGAAATGACGATCAGTAGTCCATATGATGACTATCGCCCCAAGCGTACCCGTAAAACAGATACGGACGTTGCCACTCCCACGCCAGCCCCAGAAAATGGCAATTCTTCTGCCTCAACGCAAGCTGTTCGTGGCTTATCACAAATGATTTCCCACACACTTGCTGCAGTGGACATTGACTTGCGTACATCGATCGCACATAACGTAATTGTCACGGGTGGTACATCGCTCATTCCGCAATTGACTGAGCGCCTTAACACGGAGTTACTGAGCGCTAACCCGGGACTCAAGGTGCGTCTCCATGCACTTGGAAATTCTACTGAGCGGGCCAACCAAACGTGGATTGGCGGAAGCGTGCTCGCCTCGTTGGGCTCGTTCCACCAAATGTGGGTCAGCAAGGCCGAATACGAGGAGGCGGGGCCTGAAAGAATCTTTACACAGAGATTTAGATAAAGTGGCAGAGCGAAAGAGAGGAAGAAGCATTTGTTTTAATGGTTGAAAGTTAATTATTCATGGAGCCTAATGCTATGGGTGCGGACTGGTTAGCCGCCCGTTACAAAACATAAATAAGAAAAGAATAGTCAAAAAGAGATTCCTTTCTGGAAAGATAGGCGAGATATGGCTGCAAATACAATATACAAGTTGCAGCCTCCTTACATAGTACAAACACTAAAATCAAACAGCTGTATACGGTATATAAATAGGGGCTCCCCGCCTCTCAATTTGCAACCAAAGGCTTTTTGCATTTTTCTTTTTTCTCACTTCGGCCCGGCCCAAAATTTTGCGCTCACAGCCGCCACAGTAACCGCGCACAGCCCTCGCAACAACAAGATTAGGCGTTGGCGCAAATACTTACATGGCAAGATAAACCAATCCTTTTCAAGTTTCATTACCCGGCTAATATTTTATTCCGACTAATATCTGACGTTGGCGAAAAAAAAAAAGTTACTAAAAAAAACATTTTTCACTTGAAAGAAACACCATGATTGCTCAAACCAATTTATTTCCCCCGCAACCGGCAACCGCCAGAGGTGCGTCCACCTTCATTTCCTACGATTCAGTCAACAACAGGATCGCTTATGCGGCAGGAAAATCAGTGATTGTACGTTCACTCGATGAATCGCCAAAACTCAAGCCAACGCAATTCACCAAACATACGGTGACAGCGACGGCGGCCGCTTTCAGTCCCTCGGGCAACTATATCGCGTCCGGTGACGAATCGGGCCACGTGATTATTTGGGACGCCTCTGTTTACGGGAAGGAAAACACGTTTGAGCAGCCTGTGATCAAGTCCGAGTTTGATGTATTGGGCGGTCCCATTAAAGCGCTTGCCTGGGATGCTGATAACGCACGCATTATTGCTGTGGGTAGCGGCAAGGAGAAGTTTGGCCACTGTTTCACGTGGGATTCAGGAAACTCGATTGGAGAGATCCAGGGCCACTCCGAGACTATCAATGCTGTCGACATTAAGCCCCAGAGACCTTATAGAGCCGCTACTGTGGGCGACGATAAATCAATGGTGTTTTTCACAGGACCTCCGTTCAAGTTCGATAAGAGTTCGCGTACGCACCACACAAATGCAGCACGTGCGGTCAAGTTTTCTCCTGATGGTAAGTGGCTTGTTTCTGTAGGTTCTGACCGCACGATTGTTTTATACGATGGAAAGACAGGAGAATTCATCCAGAAAAGGGAACAAGCGCACGAGGGTGGTATCTCAGGGGTCTCGTGGTTCGCCGACTCTACTTCATTTGTCACCTCTTCAGCCGATAACACTTTGAAGAAATGGAATACAGAGGGCCTCTCACAAGCGCACGTCTACTCGCTTTCATCGGCCACTTCTGTCGAGCACCAGCAAGTGGGCGTCGTCGTGACCAAGGACTACGTGTTATCGCTCTCCTTAAATGGTGAAATCAATCTTTTCAAACATGACGCATCTTCGCCCTCAGATGTTATTCGCGGACACCAGCGTGCTTTGACAAAGGTGGCAGTTGTTGGAGACCAGTTGATTTCTGGTGGATCGGACGGAACTGTGTTTCAGCGCGATATCAAAGACTTTAAGGTTGATGAAGAGGTTCGCTTATTTTCAAATACACAAGCGCATTCAAACTACATCACTGGGGTGAAAAGTATTGGCGAGTTTGTTGTTACCACTGGCTGGGACGATAAGCTCAACTTATGGAAAGACGGGAACTTAGTCAAGTCGTACGATTTGCAGGGTCAACCAAAGGGAATATCCATCACCAACAACATTGTGGTCTTGCTCGAAGATAAATTACAGGTCTTTGACACTTCGCTTGCGCTTTTGGCCGAAGAGGACTTCAAGTTTGTTGCTTCTTCACTCGATTCTGTTCCAGGTGCAAGTTCTGTTTTCGTGACCAACGAAACGGATAAAAGACTTGAGGTTTATGAAACGGGCCCTTCCATCACACATGCCCATACTTACCCTGTGTTGAGAGCCGCTCCAAACTTAGCCAAAGTCTCCCCTGATGGTGCATATGTCGCGGTTGCAGAGACAACTGGTAAATACACCCTTTACAGCACAAAAGATCAGACTGCCATCACTACTAGATGGGCGTTCCACAGCAGTAGAGTTAATGGGGCTGAATGGACGCCCGACTCAAAGTTTTTAGTCAGTGGGGGTTTGGATTGCGGAATCTATATTTACTCCGTCGCTAGACCATCAAAGGTATTAAAGGCGCAATTGACTCACCAAACTGGAGTTTCAGACTTGGCATGGTTGCAGTACTCCGACACCAAAGGGTCTTTCGCCAGTGTTGGTCTTGATGGGGTTATCAAGAGTTGGGATGCTGATTTCAGTGCCTACTAATCCTATTTCTAACTTTAGCATCCAGGGGTTAGTCAGGACACTCGAAAGACTTTAAAAATTATGAATAGATGGTTTGTACTGAAGAATACATAATTTTTTTTTTTTTTAGCTGTTTATAAAATTCGATTCATTATGCACACTTCATATCGGAAGTTTTATTTTGCCAAGCCAAACTGATTATTGGCAGAATTAAACACACCATCGATAATTTAAAAAAAAAAAGAAGAAAAAAAAATTCTAACCTACGCCTTTTCAATTTTTTTTTTTATCATTTTATGCATTTCTCTGGTGTTTGGAAAAATAAGGGATCATCTTCTTTCATCGGAGCCAGCACACTCATGCGCAGATTTCGGGCGCCTTCATGCCTGCCCAAAATAAAGATTCGAAACACACGCGGCCCCTGACTGCGTTCGCTTAATATAGACGTGGGGAAAGAAATCCGCAGAAAAGATGCAAGAAAAAGAATTCTCAAAAGTATGAGATAATTTGGAAAATATATAAGAATAAGTTTTGATATAAGAATAGATAGCGTAAGCGCCAACTTTGCCGGAATAATGCCATGCGGGCCCCACTTACTGGGCGTTCCATACATTAGAGTTCATGCACCACGCCCAAATAGGACACCCCCACCTTTGTCGCGTGGCTGGGCCCCCCGCACACTCAACAATTTTGTTGAAGGCAGCTTTCCCAAAAAGATTAGAAAATGTTAGGTATATATCAAGGCCCAGGTGCTTCGAAAGTTTTCCCAGTACAGTTTTATAAACTTTTTTTTTCCTTTTCTTCCTGGTTGCTTTAATTCTTTTATTTGCTTATTAATTTTTGAGTCTCTGGATTTTATTACATTATCATCTACCAGTGCTTCCCCACATTTGATTCCTGGACCAAAAAAAAAAAAAGTTTTTAAAAAAGAAAGAAAAGACAACTTACATAATGGCTCTGAAAGTTGAATCTGAAACAAATCTTGTAAAAGGTGCGTTGGATTTGGATCCCTGGTTGGAACCATATAAAAATGCATTAATCAGCCGCCAGTTGCAACGCCAACAATGGCAAGACGCCCTTACCAAAACAGAAAACTCTCTCTCGCAGTTTGCAACTTCGTATGAGAAGTATGGCGTGCACGCTAATCCATCAACAAAAGAAATTGTTGCCTATCAATATATCCCGAATGTCACCAGCGTGGCGCTTGTTGGAGACTTTAATAACTGGAATACTGACACTCATGTTTTTGCACGGGAAAACGAGTTTGACCTCTGGAAATTGGTGATTTCACCAACACTGGCTGGAGAATTTGCAATCGATCATGATTCAAGATACAAAATCTCTATGGTGCTTCCCTCGGGTGAGCGGATCTTTCGCCTTGATCCATGGGCCACGCGTGCAACGCCTGCAAAGACAGAACCTGTTTATGAAGGCCGCTTTTGGAACCCTGCTAAGACATATAAATTTGAAAACCCAAGACCAAGATTTAGTGAAAAAGATGGAATCAAAATCTACGAGGCACACGTGGGAATCTCGTCTCCTGAGCCCAAAATCGCGTCTTACCGTGAGTTTTCCCAGAAAACATTGCCTATCATCCACAAGCTTGGGTATAATACGATTCAATTAATGGCAGTGATGGAACACGCATATTATGCCAGTTTCGGGTACCAGGTGACGAATTTCTTTGCTATTTCTTCAAGATACGGCACTCCCGAAGATCTCAAGGAGCTCGTGGACCATGCACATAAATTAGGCATCCGTGTTTTGCTTGATGTGGTGCATTCCCATAGTTCCAAAAATGTTGATGACGGATTGAACAATTTCAACGGAACTGACCACTACTTATTCCACGGAGGAAACAAGGGCAATCACGACTTGTGGGACTCACGGCTCTTTAATTACTCGAACTACGAAACATTGCGGTTTCTCTTGTCAAACCTTAAGTTTTTCATCGACGTGTATCAATTCGATGGGTTTCGTTTTGATGGCGTCACTAGTATGTTGTACAAACACCACGGCTTGAGTTACGGCTTCAGCGGGGACTACAGTGAGTATTTCAACCCAGACTTGGTCGATAATGATGCTATAACGTACCTTATTTTAGCACACAAATTGCTTGAGGAAATCAGCGCCACCAACGATAACTTCAAGTTTGTTTCGATCGCGGAGGATGTAAGCGGCATGCCCACCTTGTGCTTGCCAGTATCTGAGGGCGGAATTGGGTTTGATTATCGGTTGTCAATGGCTGTACCTGATATGTGGATCAAAATCTTGAAGCATTTGCAAGACGAGCAATGGGATCTTGGCAACATTGTGTTCACCTTGACCAATCGGAGACACGGGGAAAAATGTATTAGTTACTGCGAGTCCCACGACCAGGCTTTGGTGGGAGATAAAACCCTCGCCTTTTGGCTCATGGATAAGGAAATGTACACCAACATGTCAGTGCTTTCGCCATTGACCGAGGTTGTTTCGAGAGGAATCGCTTTGCACAAGATGATCCGGCTTCTCACGTTTGGATTGGGAGGAGAAGGGTACCTCAACTTTATGGGAAATGAATTTGGTCATCCAGAATGGTTGGATTTTCCCAGAGAGGGAAACCAGGAGTCGTACCACTATGCAAGACGCCAGTATAATTTGATTGAGGATGATTTATTGCGCTACAAATTCTTGTTCAACTTCGACTCCGAGATGCTTCATTTGGATACAAAGTACGGGATTTTGAACTCGCCTCAGGCATACGTGTCTTTAAAACACGAAGGAGACAAGGTGGTGGTTTTCGAAAGGGCCGGTCTTTTGTTTGTTTTCAACTTTCACCCAACAAGCTCATTCCCTGATTATAAATTGGGAGTGGAGACTCCTGGTGACTATCAATTGGTGCTCAATTCAGATACAGATATTTTAGGAGGGTTTGGTAGAATCAGTGACTCGGCCGAGAAGAAATTGGTATTTTCTACAAACCAGGAGCCTTGGAATGGCAGAAGCAATTCTCTATTCATATACATACCTTCGAGAACAGCGCTAGTGTTGCAATTGAAGGAAAAAGTACGTTAATAGTAACTATTCATAAGTATTTCAGCCCTAAAAAGCGTCATATTAAGCACTTTCGTAAAATCCTCAAGCCTCTACAAACGAACGCTCAGAGCCTGCCTTACTTCCCCCTGACTTTTCCATTAGCTCTAAGATATTCAGCTTTGTTTGACAGGTCAGAATCACTTTGGCGGTCAAGTTCTTAAGAGTCTCAAAACAAGGCGATGAAGGCTTAATGAACCGAGAAGCTTGGCGCAAAGAGTGAATGTTGATTGGCCAGATGCGCATGTCAGCATCATACGTTTTCATGATCCCAGCAACTTCTCGAGCCAAGTTCTCGCTATAATCCCGAGGATAATTTTGCAACTCTTTTTCGACAAGCGAAGTATCGCAAACTCTTAGCTTGTCTTTAAGTGCCGAGTGAACCAAGAGCTTGGCGAGTCTGAAATTTATGGCCGCAACAACGGTTTTTTCGTCCTTGAAAAAAATCCTGGGAAACTCGTTGCCCCGAGCAGCCGGCATGAAAACCAATGGTTTTAGGTAAAGTGGCATTCTTTTTTCGAATTCCTCAAGCTTCCCTTTAAGATCGAGCCATTTCGTATACCCTTTGTTGGACATAAAGTCCTCGTAGCTAATAACGTCATTCAGGTTATGAAAATCGTTCACCAAAATCAACAAGAACGTGACTTTGTGAAGCCACCATGTCGTTTTCTCGTTGGTAACGACAAAGCTTGCTTGATCATCCACGGCATCCTTTATATCGGTTTTCTCGTGTAAATATGCATCGTAAGACTCGTACTCATCATATGTGGGGTCTAGGGATTTCCACATCCATTCAATAGAAAATGTACAAGGGTATTCAAGCTTCAAAGACAAGATAAGATCACACACAACTGTAGCCCAGAAGCAACTGTAGTAAAACGGAGACACTTTCAATACTCCAACAGGTTTATCTGGCCGAGACATGATGGTGGCAAGAATTCCTCCTGCTCCCTTCACATACACAGAGTCCACTGCCACGAAAAACATCTCGTAGATACAAAGAAGATTGGTGCTAATAAGACAGCGGGCAAGAATCCTGCCGTCAGGATCCTCGGATTTATCAAGAGCAACGTTTTTGCCCACGGAATACACGCATTTTTGATAGTAATCATATGGACACAACGCATCCACGGACAGCGGGTCCATGCGCTGAGAAATAAGAGAGCTGAGACAAAGCATAGAGTCAAGAATCATTCTCGTTTCGTCGTAGAGGGCCAATTCGGATACGATGACCTGGAAAAACTCGTGAACCAAGAATGTATCAATGAACACGGCGATCCTGTGCACGAAAAAATCAAATAGATACCGTTCTAGAGGTGTTTTGAGCACAAGCTCGTACTTTTTGCTCACATCCACGCGAGGATTCGAGATCCCCAAAACTTCTTGGAAGTGTGCATACGTCTCATCGAAACTGTATTCTTCGACCAACACTTTCCTTTTCTTGAGAGAAACTACCTTCGACTCTTTCAGGTCATGAGCGAGCTTGTTAATCTTTGGCCGTTTGTTTTGTTTTGTTTCTGGAGGCTTGAAGTTGATTCTTCCGTCAAGCAAATCATCGTTGCCATGACTAGCATTGACATGGATTCCAGTATTTGCCAGCTGGGGCAGATATGCCAATCTAGATGAATTAAGATCGGCCAGAAGTAATGACAGTTGTGGTCTCATAGCATCGTTTTGTTTCGGAAAAGAAGGAAGCAGAGACGCAGTGCCAATGTTGGGTGTTGGCTGAAGAGGCCCCATACGGTAAGCGGCCGAGTTGTTGTAATCTTCAGGATACGAAGTTGGCATTTTTGTTCTCTGAGCACCGGAATAAGGATCATCACCGAACTGGCGCTCTTCAATCGGATATCGGAATTGCTGCAATGGCGGCTGTCCCACTGCATAATATGCATTTGGCACCCCTGGAAGAACATTGGGCCTGCCTTGCATCGGACCTAAGGGCATATTATACCCTGCATGTTGCTGAGTAGTGTCTACTGGGTAATTTGGCATCCCAAGCCCCAGCGCATGCATCATTTGTGCATAGTGAGGTGGCGGCGGCGGTTGTGCGGGGTACGGCAATGGACCGAAATTAGCAGGGTCAGAGTTTGGGTCCTGCATTGGTCTTCTATACGGATTGCCGTGAAGAAAAGAATTGAGAGGCGGCATTGAACTTGGTCCATAAACAGGACCCATTCCTGGTGCATGATTGTTGTTGTGATTGTTGTTGAAATTTGTGCCCCCAGAAATAATCTGCACATCGGCTGGAGTAGGAATATTGGACATGACCGGCACATTTGGAATACTTTGCATATTCGGGTGACCATGCATCGCCGAATTTGCATGAGAATTGGGCATCGGCTGAAAGGAACTTCCCAGCTGGAGGTTGTCGGTCATATACGAGGTCGGACCAGGGTGCATGAGCAGCGGCGTCTGCGTACCCAGCAGATTGAGTGAATTTAGAGGCGTTGGGGCTAAAGGTGGGATGTGTGGCTGTACGGGGTCGTATGTGTGCTGAAGGGGCGTCAATGAAGTGGAAGGCATCGGATGCTGGGCACTTCCGGGGGCCAGGATGGGAGTATGCAGCAGGGCCTGCCGAGCATGCGTCGGCACTGGCGCAGTGTCAGGCTTCGAGGCATTGAGATACAGGTATGCCATACTCTGTTTATGCAAAAAGTGAATGAGCAGGCGTAGAAAATAAGGAAAAAAAAATGATGCTTTTTAACGAAGTTTACGGGGCCCGTATTTTACTAAGAAGGTTCTAAGAGTTGGGTTGAGCAGCGCGTACGGCAGCAGATAGCGCCGGCGTGCACAGGAATGTGGCGCGGGATCTTAGTTGTCTAGATCAACACCTCAGATTCCTCGCATTTTGCTTCTTTAATATTTACCATTGTGGGTTGTTCATAGGTTGGAAAAAGTTTTCCTTTAGGATGAGAATAGAATCAAAAACGAATACTTACTTGCATTTTTTGAAATACACACCAAATGGAACGCCAAAGATAAAGGGAGGTGTTGGAATTTTGCGGGCTGCATGTTCATATACAGTCGAGATAAACATGTGTTAGCCCACTTCGGGATCAAGTCTAAATTAGGAAAAACTGCATTTCTTGTCCCCGCTTCAAAAAATTTCATTTCTTATTTCATTTCATTCTGCTCTCCATTCTTTCCTTTTTTTTTTAAAAGAAGGGAATCTCTCCACTCAGTAAGCTACATATAACGGGCGACTGAGGCATAAAATCACAAGCAAGTCATCGCCTCACAAAATGGCATTTCCTCAAAGTCGCGGCTGAGACATCATGCACATAAGCAAACCATGCTATTGTTATTAACACATCGGCCGCCAGATCGTCCAATAGGATCCGAAATGGTCCGAAGACTTCCGAATTATATGCCGTATAAAAGGGCTTTCTATGTCCACACGTGCGTGTTGCCGGGAATCCAGTTACATGCGGGTGCATTATTCCGTTGATGGAATTAGAAGCAACGATTCGATTACTTAAGCGAAAAGCAACAAAAATAAATGATTATGCTTTTGTCGTAAATTATCTTTTTTCGGCTATAGGAATATATATATATATATATATATATCTTTATATCTCTTTTGCATTTGCCAGAGTCGGTGGTGAAATGCATGTGGACTTATCACCTCTTCTGAGGCACGTGTCTGATTCCCGTTTACAGCTGGCAAAAACAGGAGTAAACGAGAATAAGAGAAAATGTGGTGGCCCAATGAATTATCTATTCTCGTCCAGGATTGCCCGAGCGCGTTTCACTCTTCGACGTTGAAAGTACGAATATCCCTCGACCAAGCAGTTTTTTTTTTCCTTTTTTTTTCTACTTTTTTATTCTATTTTTTTTTTTTTCTTTTTTTTTTTTGTTCAGCCAAGCCTGGCTCAAGAAGTTCAAGATTTTTTTTAAAATACCTTGGTTATTGGTTTGAACAAGGGATTGGGCCCTTGTTCCGCGCACGTATGCGCTTACGTGGACCCCAGTTTCTTAGCACTTCAGCACAAGAATATTCTTCTTTTGAACCAGAGCCCCCTATAAGATACCAATGGCAGAAAAAGAGCTCACGATTTTTCTCTTAGATGCTACTATTCCATCCTCGGCATATAAGTATGCCTTGGACACGTTGGCAACCAAGCTTTTGAAGGGCCTCAAGACAGATTTTGTGACCTTAGCAACGTTTCATTCAAACACCACTAACCACGCTATAGCAGATTCAGGAAAATTTAAGGGTATCGATGTTTTGCTCAATTTTGAAACCGTTTCCTTTGAGAGTCTTTGTACACTAAAGAAACACCTCTGCAGAGCCGAGGTTTTGAATCCTACACCCATTGAAGAAAGTGCCGACGTCATACAAACCGTGCTTTTTGCATCAACACTATTTGCGCCCACAAAACGGAAAGTTTTCACCCGAAACATTGTGCTTATCACCCTGTCGGAGCCGCAAGTTCTGGAGAAATCGGTGGAAAATATCATTTCCATCCCAAAGTTTTATTCCGACTTTCTGATTAATTTCAATGTGGTGGTCACTAAATCTAACGACCAAGGGCAGGAACTGGAGAACTCGGTTTTGCAGCAGCTCATAAATGGATTTCCTGAGGGACGTATTTTTACCTCTGATGAAGCTCTGACTTTACTAGACATTCACCCACCCGTCAGAAAAACAAGACCCGTAGCGGCATACATGGGAGATATGCGTTTTGGATCCGATTTTGCCAAAGTTATCGAAGACGAAACATATCGTTGTGATGCAGATGCCTTGTGTGTATCCTTCCGCATCGAGCTTTATCCGGCAGCCAAAAGCGACATTAGCTTTCTGGACTCGCACGAGTACATTGTAGACGATCAGAAAAATATCGTTAAGTTGGAAAGAAACACCTCCAACTTTGTTTGGGAGAAGAACTTTCAAGGTGAACAGGACAAGCATGAGCCCAAAACTGGTGATCCAGAAAAGCAATTCGATAAAGTAGCGGTGGATTCCCACTCGCTTACACCAGCATTCAAGTTTTCCAATTATGACTTGATCGCCTTAGATGATGACTTGATGAAAGCAACCAAATTGCCGCTCTTTTCTTCTTTTGATATATTCTCATTCATTCCTATTTCCAAAATCCCTTACGAATTTCTAACAAGCGAAGCGTTCTATATTGTGCCCGAAAAAGCGTCGTCGGTGAAAAACACCTTCAGTTTCCAGGCATTTATTGAAGCGTTGTACGTGAGAAGAAACGCTGCTCTTTGTAGATTTGTTCGGAAGCAGGAGAAAGAGGTTGAAATAGGTGCTGCTTTCCCTGTGAAAATCAAAGGTGATCTAGGATACACCAACTGCTTTGTTTTCATCAGGTTGCCATATAAAGAGGATGAAAAGATTGGAAGATTTCCTCCTTTAAACGCAGAGGAAGAGACTAATGGTGAAAGTGATAACGAAAAGAATTCTGACATTTCCCTGCTTATGGATGATTTCATAAACGACAAAACATACGAGAGTGACGAGGATTTGGATCAAGACTTTGCGGAAACACAAAATAGTTCATTGATTCAAAACTTTAAGGTTACGATGAAATCAAGTCAGAACTCTAAATTGGCACTTCCTCCCAAAACCAAAACCAAAACCAGCAATCCGCTTCTTTGTTCATCCCCTTCCGCCCAAAGATACCAAACGTACATGCGCAAAATCCTCCTTAATTCTCTCTCTGCAGAGGATTGGGTACAGCATTTTAACAACCCCAAGTTTATCGAGGAGAATTTACGAGATCTGGACCTGTTCACCAATTTTTTTAACTTGCAAAACTGCATGGCAGTCAATTCAGAAGCTCCTACACCCGGCTGGCTTGTTGAATTGAACAAGAAATCGCTAGCCAAGGGCAAGCGGCTTGCCAAAGAATTGGGGGCTGCGTATGTGCGTAAGGCTGAATCAAAGAAGCCCAAACCAAACAAGAACTCGACGAATTTCTACCAAAGAGGAAATTACGGTGCTGATGAGGGAACGTACGACGAGATCCCCGACTTTGATTTCTGAGTTTGTGTACTAAAAAATAGCTGATTATTTACAATTTGAAAAGCTGGTTTCTGATATCAAACTCGCGATCCTTTGCGGTTCTATTTCTGTTTTTCGAAAGTCCCGTGCCATCCTCGCCCAAACTGCTAACGATACGGTTGTGAACATTGGACTCCTTCAATCTGTTAAGCTCATTCTCAATCACCTCTTTCATCTCGCCAGACGTGGCCTCTAAAATTGCTGGCACGTCAAAAAGACCCTTAAACCTACGCAGTTTACCTTGTGTCCACATATTTGTCCAGTGCTGGGCCATTCCAATCTGGTCATACGCTCCATTCAGTGAAAGCTTCCCCCTCTTCTTGGCCACGTGATAAAGAAGCTCCTGGATATTGTTTGTGGGGTGGTCCATAAACTCGGAGTATCCCTCGCCCTTGCTGTTCTGAAGATTAAGCACATAAAGCAAGTAGTCTGCTTGAATCACAGGATCCACCAAAGAGCCGTTGATGCATCCCACAAGTCCTAATGCAAGCATGGTTTCTGCATCTTTCACTGTTGGGAGAAAAACTCCGGGAGTATCGTACACTAGCAAGTCTGGGTTTCGACTAAGGCGGATGATTTCACTCGTATTTCTCGTGACGCCAGGCTGCCCGCCTGTTCTTGCAACTTTCTTTGTTTTTTTCGAACTGATGCCTGCCGGTAGTTGTGAAGAGTATCCCACAGAACGAAGTGTGTTGACTAAAGTGGATTTTCCCACATTTGGCATGCCGATAATCATGGCACGAAGCCCCAATGGAGGCGGTGGGTGCATCTGGGCGTAAAATTCACCCACTGCATCCAAAATACGTTGAGCATCTTTGTTACTCCGGGTATCCACAAAGAGGAACTTCTCGTTCCCGTGCCATTTCTTCAAAAGCGCCGGTTTCATAATAGAAAGATCCTTTTTGCTGTACAAGATGATTTTCTGTTTACGAGCAAGCACCCTATCAAAAAGCACATTGGTGGTTGATACAGGAGCCCGTGAATCCCTAACTTCTAAAATGAGATCGATTTGGGGTGCCAAATGACCAAACTTTGTGAGTGCTTTCTGATGGTGGCCCTTGAAACTGGCGAGCGTAAGCCTGTAGTCGGGAAACGACGTCCGGGGCACGAAAGACATATGGAGAAATTTGGAGGTCTGAAATTAACTATTTTGAGGGTTTTGAAAAAAAATAATAATAATAATGTCAAATGGAAATATCGTTAAAATCTAGTTCTGGCCTTACAAGTAATATCGTTATAAAGTTCACATGTCATTCGCGATGGGGCTGGGGCCAAACACACGCGGGCCAGTCATAGAATGGTGCCCTGAGCGAAAAGCCAACAAGTATGGAAATACTTCTGGCCCCAGTTTCAAACACCTAACAATTAAGAAATGAGCCTACAAACGTCGATTTACCTGAATACGTATTTTCTTCATATTGAGACAAAAAAAAAAGTTCCAGATACCCATAAGCGAACCTTAAATCACCCAGGCATTTAGAAATTAGGGCCATCAGTGAATTCCGCACGCGGCCCTAGGCCCTAAAAAAAAATGAAAAAAAAGGCCCCATCTTTAAAATCAATTCCTTTCTTTTTTCAATAAACTTACCACAAAAATGCCGTTGATTACTTTCACAGGCTTACCTTGCAGCGGGAAAACACGCTGGGCAAAGCAGCTCGTGGAGCAGCTAGAACAGAGAATCGAGGCGGCCCAGGAAAGCCAGGCCCCGGGCCATAACTATAAAATCATCTATCATAACGATGAAAGCCTTGGGATTTCCCACCTGGCATACAAAGAGTCGGCCACCGAGAAACATGCACGTGGCACCCAAATGTCTGCGGTGAAAAGAGACCTTTCCCGCACCACGTTTGTGATTTTGGACTCGCTTTCGTACATCAAAGGGTTCCGGTATCAGCTTTTTTGTGAAGCCAAAGGTGTGGTCACCCCACACTGTGTAGTGCAAGTGATGAACCCATTGGAAAAGTGTCTTTCGTGGAACGAGGCCCGTGACGACGGGAACCAGTGGCCAAACGAAGTGATTGAGCAGCTTTCGATGCGGTATGAAGAACCCAATGCTGATTCGCGATGGGATTCGCCGCTTTTCACCTTGGTGAGTGATTACGAAGGAGAATCGCTTCCGGTAGACCAGATCTGGGAGGCACTTGTGTTGAAAAGACCGCCTCCGCCAAATGCAGCCACGCTTGTGAAACCCACCTCGGGCAATAACTATTTGCAGGAGTTGGACAGAAGAACGCTGGACGTCATAGGCAAGATAGTGCAGCACCAGCAATTGACGTCTGCTGGCGGACTGGTGGTCATTGATCCTGCGCAGAACTTGTACGTTGAAATCCCGGGTGATGCTATAAGTATAGCACAATTGCAGCGCATCCGGCGTACGTTTGTCACCTTAAACCGGATGAGGAACATTGATGTGGACCGTATACTGAGCATGTTCGTAGAATACGTGAATAAGAGCTTGAACGAGTAATAAGGGAATGGGTCAGCATGATGAGCTGTATATATATAGATATATAATTTAATTTTTAATTTCATTAAATGGGGGGAACAAATGTGGATAAGGGACTGATATTTGAGAAACTATCTCTTCCTGACATTCTTCCATTTGAACACAACATTACCATCGCTGTCCACAAGCTTCTTCTTATTCCCGCTTTTCATCAATTCACGGGTGGTCTCCAACTTCTGCTCAACTTCTCTCAACTCCTTTTCTCTGGTCATTCTCTCCTTCAACAACTTGAACCGTTTCAACTTCTCCTTCTCCAACTCAGCACGCTCTTCTGCGTCCAAGTCCTGCCTAAGCACTTTTTCGTTAGTTTCAAGTTGGTCCAACCGCATTCTGTTTTCTCTTCTTTCTAGCATAGATTCATCGGTGTTGAAGAATTTTGCTGCGTCAAACGAATCCTGGTCACGCTCAGATTCCACGAAAACCGTGTGCTTTCCCTGAGCCTGGAAATCCAACGATTTGCGGAGTTTTTCGGCCTTTTGTGTCTCATTAAGTCTCATGGTACGCACGTAATTTACATCCTGTGACTTCAAAAGCTTCATTTGCCCCACAGACAAGTTTTCGTTGCCCCGATCACGCACAAGAATTCCGTTATCATCAGTCCGTTTTCTTGTCATGGCATGGTAGTACTCATCTGGGTTATATTGTGCTGCTTTTTGTTTTAAAACCTTCAAGGCTGCCTGCTTCCTATGATGGTCATTTGCTCTGAGTTTATAATCCTTTTTCTTTTCTAGGAGCCCGAACCTGGCTCTGTCGGAGGTTTGCGAACGCTCCTTGTGCTGCTTCTTCTGCACATTATGCACCAATTTAGCCATTTTTTATAGGTTTTTTTTGTTTTTTTTTTGCTGTTGTCTCAGGTAGAAATCCGGGTCTTCTCTACTGTAGAAAATTAAAATTGTGCCTCAATGCTCATCGTAGTAGTGCATGCGCACTCACTGCTCAGTGCTAGAAATCGAGTTGCAGCTTAAAGCCTTGAGCCTTGAGGCAGAATTGAGCGCGTGAGTTAAAACTGAAGGAATTTTAGAGAAAATATTAGTAGTAAAGAGAAGGAAACTAGGTCTGGTATGTATAATCTTGAGATATTTGAGAAATCGGGTATTTTTCATTAAAGGCTCCTCATAACGATAATCTAAGACTTGCATCTACTCTTTTATCGCCATCGTTATATCGTTATGTACCAGCTTCATTTCTGGTTAACGATCTTTCAGTAAATTTTTTTTTTTTGCCCTCTTCTTTTTTTTGGCCACTCTCCGCGCTCTCCGATCTCACTCTTGGTTCTCTAGCACATCAAGGTTACAGTTTGAAAAAAACGCACCGATAATTATTGAGCCAAGTTTTTCCTGATTTCACCATTTTTTTTAAAATAAAATAGAAAAAAAAAAACACTGATCTTTTCAAAAATGATCAGGCTTCTTCGAGTGGGCAGGCAGGTGAAACTGCTTGAATTCTCGTGTTTATATTCATCTGCTAAAGCCATTCAAGTATCAAGACTGATTGTCTCAAATTCAATCGCTTCGGACTCTGCTTCCAAATCGGAAATCCCGGAATCTATAGAAGCAGCTGATCAAATTCAAGATGTTAAATTAGAACAAACGGCTGGTGAGGCCGAACCCCCGCTGCAGGAAGATGACATCACTACTCCATGGTACTTAAGAGATGATATCAAATCAACGTTACTTGATGAAAAAGAAATCCAGCTTCCTGAGATTCCTTCACATGCACCCGAACATGTGCTGGAGTTCCTTAATCTTTTGGCCACCGACTACGGAATGGAAAACTTGCTTCTTTTCGACATGACCACTTTGGACGATTCGCACGAGTTCAAGGCCAACAATAGAAACGTCGATTTCATCATCATTTGCACCGGAAAATCGGAAAGACACATTCTTAAAGCGTCGACCGAGTTCCGGACTCATATCAAACACAAGTACGACATTTTGCCTGCTACTGAAGGAATCGTGTCCACAGCTAAAACCCCCGCCATGCGTCGGAAACTTCTTCGAAGAGCCAGAAAGGGGCCTTCTTCCACAGATAACGAATATGGAAGGGCGGCTAACAGCTGGGTATTGTTCCATCACGAAAATGTCGATGTACACATCATGACTGCCGACAGAAGACAGGACTTGAACTTGGAGTCGATCTGGTGTCGTCCGGAAGACCTGCATTTATATGAACAGGAGGCAATTGCTCCAGTTGAAACCGACCATATTTTCTCAGGAATCCGCTATTTCCACACAAGAGCAGGCCGTAGACACTACTCCTCGCTCGAAGGCCCCAAGCACCATTTACAAACATTGCTTTCTCAGCCAATGGACGTGAATTTATTGGAACTCAAGGGTCTCAAGTCACAATTTGACAGTGAGTTTATCGGTAATTCTGTGGAAGATTTTGGCGTCAAATACCAATTCTACAAGGCGATGCATTTACACAGCCCAGAACTCGTGACCTTTGAGGAAACAGAAAGTGTGCTTTTGGAGAAATACACAATTTCTCATATCCTTAGCCAAGATTTGTCGGTGCAAAAAGTAGATGATGTCACGGAATACGCCAAGCTTCTTCTTGACTCTCCAAGTCTGCAGTTCTTCAATGCGGAGTCGACCGATACTGCATTAGACAAATTATCCCGCTTTATCTCTGTTTTGTACAGGTTTTCTACCGATAAGTTTTCCATGTCTCAAAACCCCGACTTCATTCCATTACTTTGGAGATTGACTTTTGGGGCCAACGGTGACTTTGTCACTCCTGGAGACATTGATCAATTTATCGAAACCCGGGAAATACCCACCACGGTCCAAAATGGCGAGCCACTGATTGCGCTAGCCTCAAACAATGCTAGAAACGTACTCACTTTGATTGATTATCATAACAAAACCATGGGTAACGGGACTTCAACTACACCTGCTTTCCAGGAACTCGTTCTATATACCTACGGAAACGCCGGCAAGTGGAACCAATTCTGGAAAGAGTGGGATAATATGTTTTTCCCCACTTCCCCGCTGCCACTGGCGGCTTTAAACAAATGGGTTCGTCTTGTGTCATACCTTCTGCTTGTCTCCAACCATGCTCAGAGTCTTCGTTTCTTTGACTACTATTGGAGAAACGGTTCTGGTGTTAGCGGTACATTCATGGATTGTCTTGAGGCCAATAATGGCAAATTTAACTCCAAAGACGAGAAAGACGCCTTTATCAAAGCTTCAAATCTGCTAGTTGAATCTTTGGATCCAAAGAAGGATATTTTTATTGAAATACGAAAACAGTTGTCGGAGATGGAATCTACACTTTAAGGGCACAGGGGCCGCTGAAATCTAATATAACGTCGAATTGTATATAGCTAAATGTCCGATGATTCTCATGCCTCCTTAAATCTTCGTAATATTACATTCGTTAGGCATCCGAAAGGGGAAAAGAAAAAGAAAAAGAAAAAGGAAAAGTGTAGAAGCAAATTTCGGACTGACTCGAGACATTTATTCATCCATCCAACCGGAAACGTCAGCGTTTCGATTTATTATGATTAATGATTTCGTTAGTAAGGCTCAGAGAGTAGCGTGCCAAATCGGTTAAAGCCCTAATCAGGTGCTTGTCAACCGTTAGTGAACTTTCAACCTCCAATGCATCAAGTTTTGGTTTGAGTTCTTCCAACACCAAGTTAACCTTCCGTTTTATTTCCTCCCGAATCACGCGATAATCCTGTTTCAATTTTGCATCGAGCTCCTTCGACTTTCTGTCCCACTCAGCCTCTAGCTCTGTCGACTTAAGTTCCCAATCCAGATAAAGTTCGTCAATCTCTTTTGGCCACTTCGCATCCGGATCTTGAGACTTTGAATCGCCATCTGAACATTGCACCTCGGAGGTTTTTTGCTCTAATTCGGCATCGAGCATTTGAGTCTTGCTCTCCCATTCCGCGTCTAACAGTTTCGACTTTTGTTTCCAGAGAGCGTCTAGCTCCTCGGTCCGCAGCTTCTGTTCCGCTAGCAATTCATTCGAGAATTTTTGAGCTTCCGCAACTATCTCCACAGTTTTTATTGTTCTTTCAGCGTAAAGATCTTCGCATGCACAAAGGAACTCTTCTCTGACCCTTGCAAGTTCCACAATTGTAGATTTGTACTTCTTCATTACCGCACATTGATCCCAACCACCCTCATCTGGAGTTATGACTTTTAAGCCTTTGTTGTAGTCTTTTTCGAATAGACTAATCTGATGGGTCAACTTGTTGGCTATAAGTTTAATCTTTTTGGCAATTGTTTTGTCAACAGACAGAACTAGACTTGTTTTGCTTTCATTTCCAGTAGATCCTTTGTCAAGCAGAACTGAGCTCTTCGATTCACAAGCCTTATTTCCAGCCTCGAGAATTGGAGCCTTCGAACTCCCCGGAGTGTATTTACCAATTTCCTTCCCACTTGATTGACCAGTATTTTTGCCGCTGGAAACAACCACCTTTGATTCATCAGAAGCAGTGGCTTTCACATGGCGAAATCCCCCGGGTTGTAAGTTTTCACTTCTCGTATTGGTGGAAGAAAAATTGTGCTTGCCAAGTGAGCTCGAAAACGTTGAAGAATTGCTAACCGCATTTAATGTTGGTACATTTTGCCCATTTCCACCACTTGTATTGTTGCCCATTAAAGACTTGTGATTGTGCTGAGTCCATCGATTTTTTGAAAATGGGAAGCGAAGATTTAGCTTATAGTCCTCGAGTCTCAATTCCTCAAGAGAGAATCCCTTGTAATGATCCATGGCCGATATGTTGTAAAAGCATTGACGGCCTTCAAATAAACATGTATTCACGTGAAATTTAAAAGGGGTGATCATTGTCGCTGCAGTGCCATGGTTTTTATTTATCTCTCCCAAAGGCGCAGAAGGCTGGCTTTTGAAAAAAGATTGACTCTTTTCATTTCCAACTTCTTCAGTTCCAGTCAACCAGTTTCCTTTTGTTTTTGTTTTTGTTTTTGATGAGTTGAAAAAAGTTGAAGGACGGGCATATTTTTTCAAGAAATCCTTACGGCCTGTCCGATTTGTATCTCCATTTATCTCATTAGGATTAGAAATTGGGACTTTATTAAAAGAGTTCACCACTCGATTCATACCAGTCACAGATTCAAGATATTGGCTTTCACTTTTGCCGGATTGCTTGATTTTACCGGAAACATCAATAATGGCACCCATGACTTGCCCCAAATCATTCTTGGCACGTAAATCTAAATTACAGATTTGCAAAACACGAGGAAAATTATCCAAAAGTGAGCGTGCGATGTGCTGATTTCCAATTCTAAACCGTGGGAAATAACTCTCCAAATCCGGAAAATAATGCCGGAACAGTGTCATTTTGGAAGCTGCTAAAAACGCCTTTAAAAAGATAGAAACCTCCAACTCTACAAGCATGTTTTCTTTTGTTGCCACAAGAGTTGCACTCTCCGGCGTATCCGTCTCAACAAAATTCAATAATGTCACATTTGCAAGTTTGGAAATGTCTGTAGCAGGATCACTTTTACTAATATCAATTTTCCCACAATTGTCTAAATCTGCCAAAAACGCCTGCTGAACCTCGATGCAGTATTTTTCAATTGTCTCATCGAGAGGTTTGGTTTCATTCAGCTCGGCATTTTCTTTTGGAATTGAAACCAGTTTCACCTCCCACATTTAACCAATGGCCTTTCTTTAATTTTTTTTATTTTTTTTTTCGCTTTTTTTTTTCTTCTTTATTTGTCCAGTCTCGTCAATTTTCTAAGCCTGACAAAACGAACAATGGCATCAGCAGAACTCAAGAGCGCAAAATATGTCGCACCCGTACATCCGTCCCAACGGCCCGCGTACCCCGGAATTCGTCCTTCCCTCGGTTACGCGTCGCGTCTGGCCCTCATCGAACCAGCAAGCCCAAAATCGGCGTTTCAGCCTGAAACAAGTATATAGATCTCTCTCTCCCCACAATATGTCTGAAATTCTTCACTATAAGCTTCGAATTAAAGAATGGGAACGTGGGTTTGCATCTAAGCATGGAAGAATTCCGTCAAAGGCAGACGTGAAGGCCGATGAAGAAATACGAAAAGCGTATAAGGCATATAACGAGTTGAAAAAGTCAGAAAAGCTTCAGCAAGATCTTCTGAAATCAGTGGATAAGACGGATTTCGGTAATAGGAAATCGAGTTCTAGCATTACTAAAGATCTGTCACGATCATCTGCCAAAAACATCTTCAAAGATGCTGATCTGGCTGACAAAAACCTGGAAAAGTCATTGCATCAATCAGAAACAGGCAGATTGGGGCAAAATAAGAGACGGAAAACAACCCATCATTCACCGTTATTACCCTCAGTGGATATACAACTCACAGATGATGAAGATTATGAGCCCATAGTTCCGGTGCAAAATGCAGAATTGGGGCCTACGCCCCAAGCAAATGGGAAAGTGCTTTCGATATTTGACTTGATTCTAAGTCCACCAGAATCTTCCCCATTGAAGCAACAACTGACGGATTCTGGTCACAAGCTTTTACCGCCATCCATACTCCATCCTTCTAGCCCCTTCAAAACGCCGTCAAAGGCGGTCAAACGCATAGATTTAGGCAATTTGACGCCTTCTCGTGGGATTAGTTTGGCCGAAAAATTGCGGATGGCCTCTTCGCCTTCAAAACCTGGGAAAACCCCCGGGTCGCCTTCCAAAAATGATATCATCGAAACGCCGCTTTATCTTGGGAAAGTGATTAATAAATTTTCGTTCACGGACCAAGACACGCCGCTAGATAGATCGCCCTCTAAATCGCAAGTTTTCCAAACACCCACGAAAGCACCAACAACAGAAAACTTCCAAGTTTCGCCATCGCCGTTGAAAACACAGCGGTTCTTACTGAAAAAGCTCTCCGACATTTTCCATCAGCAACAAAATTTGGTCATGGACGAGGCATTCGAGGCACAGCGCTTGGAGTTCGAAAAGGAATTTGAGGAAACTGAAAAGACAAGTGAACAAGAAACGCCAACAGTAGAGAATTTGAAGGATATGCGCAGGCGCAAAAAGGCCACCACGCAAAAACGGACGACGCGTAGATGGAAGATCAAGCCTAGAACTGCTGGCGAAGAAACTGATACTTTTGAGGGCAAAGATGTGCATGAGGAAATGCAGAAAATCGACACCCAAGACCGGCTGGAGTTGGCGAAGTATATTGAAGGCGAGACTTCGGAAGAAGAGCTTAGTGAAGAGGAAGAGGCGGTTGTTCGGAAGACTCCCGCTAGCACAAAGATTAACCCGGTGAGCAACAACTACCAGCGGTTGAAAATCAATGATCCTCGAGCAAAGAAGTTTAAGCAGAGGATGAAAAGGAGATGAGTGTCTATTAGATCCACAACAAAAGACAAAGAAAAAAAGAAAAAAAAAAAATAGGCAGAAAGTATTACGAATACATGGCGGCAACGAGCTCGGCATTATCAAGCTTATTCTGCTGTACCCTCTCGCGGGCAGGTATGGCCAGTAATTTGGGTTCTTGGACCTGTTTTTGTTCCTGTTCCTGGCCCGGCGTTTGCAGAATGTAAACCGGCTTTTCCCACTTATCCTGATCCCTTTTGTAGTCCCATACGTTTCTTGCAAGCGAGGCCTCGTGTTGGAGTTTATCCAGCCTGATTGTTTGTTCAAGCAGGTCCATTTCCTCCTCATCGGCCTCGGCCTCGGGTGAACTTTCGTCCAACACCTGTTTTTCAACCATCTTCACCTTGCCATCACGAATCACCATCTCAACGACTTTTTTAGTGCGTCCCGTGCGAGCCTTTTCCTTTGTCTGAGTCTTACGAAGCTGTTTCTGTTGTTTTTTCAACTGCAACGCCCGTTCCACAGGAGAAAGCCACATGCTGCCGCTAGAAACACCGGGCATTTCGAAATCCGACGCATTATCAATGATCTTCGACCGTTCGGCACCCGTTTCTTGGAAATGAAGCAAGGTTTCCAATCGTTCTTGAGCTTTTATGAGGTCCGGATTTACATCCTTTGTTTGCTGGTAATGCTGGAATTCCCGCTCCTGTTCTTTCACCTCCAATGCCCGTTTTGCCTCCTCAGCCTCGAGTTCACGCTGTTTCTTAGCAGCTTCCTCGAGTTGTTTTAATGCCTCATCCTGTGCTTTCCATAGATTGCCACCGGGAGTAGTACCGTACTTGATTTTCTTGGGCGCTAATTTCGAAGGCTGATTCTGCACTGCCTTGTTTGCCGGACTAGCGCTTTTTTCCTCCAATGACTCACGCTCCAGTTGAAGAATCTGGATGATTTCTTGCTTTTCGGATGCCGAGAGAAGCTCTCGTCCACATGAAGAGCACGGTTGTAAGCCCTCCTTTGAGCAGATAATCTTGCCACAATTAAGACAATTAGGCGCCACCTCGAAAAGCGGATGTCTGGTCGCCATACAATTACATGTACGTCTTATTGAGGAAGATCCACCATCTGCACGATAAGCCGTTTTAGCGTTTTCCACCTCAAGCTCATTTAGCACAGCCTCGATATCCGCCAACCCGTCGAGATTCTTCTTCTTGTTTTTCTTGGCTTGATTGCTCGAAAGTTTATTTGAAGGTTTTGTTTCGGCCAACTGAGATGTTGTTACCGAACTTTTATTACTCAGAAGTCTTGCTTTAGGCGCTTTTTGGACTTGCGGTTCACTATGAGTCCATGCCGGTGCACGCGATCCCGTTTTCTTGGGAATCGGCTCCAGTGCCAATTTGGCCTCCTGTTTTTCGGTTTTTTTCTCCTGTTGCATCTGAATAAGCTGGTCCTCGGTCCGTTTAAGGTCCATGAATTTGGTGATCAATTTAAAGGTCTCGTCGCTAGGCCCAAGAAGATCAAGAAGGTGTGTTTCCATCTCATGCTCTGCTAGTGTGAGTGTATAGTTGACTAACTCCTCGCATGTTTCTTTATCAAGAGGAATGATCTGGCCCACATGACTGATAGCATAAGCCCGAGCTTTTTCATATACCATAATGCTTTGAAGTATGGACAATAGTTGCGATTAATAGAGATTTTATTCAAAAACAAAATTAAAAAAAAAGATAAGATTGATAGAACGGATAAGTTTATCTCACTTTTTACAGCAATTGATTTGTTCGAAAAGAAAAATACACTGAAAGTCGTGACGAGAGCTTGCTTTTTTTTTTTTTTTTTTAATTGCGTTCCAGACTTTCACCTTAAAAGGCGACTTTTCCAACGGCAAAAACTGGAGCCGGTTAGCAGTGCGCCATGTGCAGGAAAATGCGGGTCCGTCCTCCCCAGATGCCATCACTTATAGTAGCAGTAAGTTAACTTATACGCACAGTCATCTCACGAGAAAAACAGGAGGAGACGGAAAAAATAACAATAGAAAATATCAACAGATACGCACCATTTTCTTTCTTTCTTTTTTTTTTTGTTTTTTTTTTTTCCTCGTTCTTTTATCTTTTTCTTCACCGCCTCTTTTGCAAAAAACATTTATTATTCCACATGCTGGACGTAGATTCCGAGGTTATTAGACTACGGCGCGTATACGCAGAAATCGCCCGGCTCAAGCGAGAGATCGAGCACAAAAGGGCGAACTTGATTCGGCGTAATCCGGCCCATCATCATTTGCCCCGTACCGCCAAAACTTATCAGCCCAAATCCGAGCGGGTTTCGTTTACGCCCAAGAGCCACAAAACCACATTAGCCGCCGAGCCCGTCAAATTAAATCCGCCCCACTTCTCCGACTCACAGTACATAATCGACCATGAACGGCGCACACTTATGACGCCTCGGGCCATGCATCGTATGCAAGAAAAATTGAAACGGCACCGTGAGGAGCTGGCGGCTAAACGGGCCTTTTTCAAGGCCGAGTATGAGGCCCAGGCGTGGTTTGATTACACCAACAAAAACGCTCTAGAAGCCGATAGTTACGATCGCATTTCAATTGGCGCAGACGATGTTTTTGGCGTAGCATTTGATGGCACTAGGCTCTTGCCTCTTCGCGGCCAAAAGAGGAAAGAGGGGGAACTTGTACAATGGAACGGCGGGAGCTATTTGGCTTGCAAAAGTGGGCTTCTACGGCGCACCAGAGGAGAGCCAGTACGAGGCCATTGTCGGAATTTCACGCGTGACGGCAGTTGCAGTCATGGCGCTAATTGCTTCTTCATCCATGACATGGCACACATGGCGTTGTGCCGCCATTTTTTGGCCGGCCGGTGTTCAGGCAATTGCTTTCTTTCACACGAGGCAAATGAGTTCAACACTCCGATTTGCCGCTACCATTTCCAGGACCGGTGCCTGAATCTTGACTGTAAGTTTTCCCATCAACTTCCGCCTCAGGCACGTGACCCGACAGTCAGTATATGGACATGTCGGCCTTTTGCCGTGGGCGGCTGGTGTGACCGCGGGGTTCTTTGTCCGTTTGCGCATTTGTATAATTGCCCGGACTATGAGGAAAACGGCCAGTGTCCTCGCGGAAACACTTGTTCCTTAACTCATACTATGACAAAGCGTGTGCAGCGTATGATTTCTGAGCCTACGGAAGTCGATAATGTGCTTATACCTTCGGACGTGCCGGAAGAAGCCGAAAAAACAATTATTAGTAGCTACACCGTTGACCCCGAGCTTTTGTTTGTGCGTCTGGGCCAGGTCAAGTTTTCGATTGATCACCGCGGCGATGGCTTTGTCATTGATCTCAATCTGTCAGACGGAGAGATGGATGAACCAAGCTTTGTTGATGGAAATTGAGGTGATTACAAGACAAAATTATGAGGGGAAAACATCTACGAAATCTCATTTTCGAGAATTTCTTTCTCCTCTTATGCTGAACTTTTTTCATCTTTATTCTTTCCTTTTCTGCCCTTAACAATTCTACAGGTCGATGCTCATCATTTTGATAGACTACAGTGGCGCATAGTGACACGTCGACCTGGGAATTCTACACATCAAAGCCTAACAGGAAGGATGTATGGTAAACGAAGACCCGAAAAAAAAAATTGAATAGACATCACGGGGTTCTGGGTTTTACCCCGCGCCGGCATTTTAAGCCGTGCAAAGTATATAAATGCACCTGCTTTTACCCATGACCCAATCACGTTTCACAAGTTCCCACCGGCTGTAAATTGCCACTTCTCGTCGCGAGCTACGCCACGTTTTTAAGCTCTTTTTTTTTTGGCGTGGTCAGCACTCCCACAATTCGGCGCAGGTCGTAAAATTGTGCGGAGCGGGTTCTCAGCTCCGAAAATTTCTTCTTAATACTTTTTTTTTTTCTTTTTTTCGTCGCTTTTCGTCGCCCCAATCTAAGAAAAAAAAAGTATTGTGGAATGGCTGCAAATAATCGCGTCCGCGCCCACCATCTGCTTCAGCCGGCTTTCCCCTTTGTGTTCCCCCGTCATAGAAAGCGGCTTTGTGGGGTGCGTGCGTGTGAGTTTGTCTTTGAAACACTTTTTTTTTTTTCTTTATTTAAACCAAACAAAGTTCTGGAGCGGAACTTCTCTTTTTTTTGTTTTTGTTTTTCTTTTTCTAGATTTGTTCATATTTCATTTTCCGTTTGTTCACCACTTTTGTTTTGTTTGAACACTGGCGCTCAAACTTCTAATAATTCCTTTCTGGTGCCCTTTTCTTAATTCCCCAAAATTGAATAGCAAATCTTGAATTGATTTAATAGATTTTTTTAGAAGAGAAAATTTAACAAGGTCACACAAATATCTGTTCCCACCAAAAACAAGAAAAACGAAGAAAATTTCATAGCCATGTCAGGGCTGGATATTCTGCCTCTTGAATATGAGTCTTTTCTGAAAAGCTACTACATGATATCCCGTTTAGGATTTGGTAGTTTCGGCTGCGCTATCTTGGCCAAATATAGGAAAAGCATTTTAGAACTATTAGCGCCCAAACCCCACAAAATCGGCACTCTTTTGGAGCCCTTGGAGTACGCCTCTTCCACAAAGCCACATTCGGACGGGCTCGTGGCCATCAAGGTAATGAAAAACCAGTTGCGCAAGCCTAGTGACTACTTGAACGTGAATGAAATCAAATTCATCCTTTCCGTTCCTTCGCATCCCAATTTGTTACAAATCTTCGATCTTTTCATCGATTCCACCAGCGGTAAGCTCAACATTGTCATGGAGCCCATGGACCAAAATTTGTACCAGTTTATTCAAAAACATGAGGGTAGACCGATTGCCCCCTGGGTGATAAAGAGCATGTTAGCACAGCTTTTAGGTGCGATCCGTCATATTCATTCACACGGCTTTTTCCATAGGGATGTAAAGCCCGAAAACATCTTGGTTTCCTCAGCAAAGCATTACTACTACAAAAACATCCCGCCTGGAAAGGAAAATGATGTTTATGTGTTGAAACTTTGTGATTACGGGCTTTCTCGGCATATCACAAACACAAAGGACCTCACGCAATATGTTTCGACCAGATGGTACCGTGCGCCAGAAATACTTTTGCGCCGCAAGAGCTACTCTCTCCCTATTGATATTTGGGCATTTGGATCTGTGGCAGTTGAGTTGGTCAACTGCCGTCCTTTATTTGCTGGTCTTAATGAGACAGATCAAATTTGGCAAATCTTGACAAAGTTAGGACATCCTTTATTCCAAGGGCGTTGCTCTGATGATTTGGGTGGTATTTGGCCAGAAGCTGTGCAGTTAGCAGACAAGTTGGGCTTTATAATACCATATATTGCCGGCCAGACTATCCAAAGCATTTTGAGAACAGACTTCGAGGATTTGGCGGAGGCAGTCCAAGCATGTTTTATGTGGGATCCAGAGGAAAGACCCACTGCGGATATGTTAAGCCGGCATTCATACTTTAGAGGCTCGATGTGTAGTGAAGATATTCCGGAGCCATGCTCGGGGCCATCTTCGCCTTTAAAAGCTCCTGAGTATGAGAAAGAGGATTCATATCTTCATGAGGCAGTATCATGCTCAAAGGGCAAAAATTCGAAGCTTATGGTCTCCCTTCTGCAATCTGACAGAAACTCGAAGCCGAGAAAAGCCGAACTCTACAGCGACCCTCTCTATTTCTTCAAGACTTCCAGCGAGTCATCAGACGAACTCAATGGGAACTTGGGCTTGAAAACTCCATTCTCCAATCTCCCAGAGGCAGAAGTAAAATACGGCGACATTAGTGCTTTTGATCCGGGGTATATAAAGCGGTCGAGCTCGCGGTTCGATGATGCGGGAATGCAAGCAGACACGTCCTTTGAGAGTCATGAGATTCTGTGCTAAAAACGGAATTGTTCTTTATAATTCACTAATACGACATGATGTTCTGTTGCTGTTTAAACTAATTCTTGTTCTAGACTTTTTTTTTTTTTTTTTTGTTTTTCTTTTTTTGTTACCCCATGTTTCAAGATAGCGGGTCTTTTTTTTTTTTTTTTTTTTTTACTTGCCTTTCCTGCCTCCACCGGAATTCTCACCTACCCCACATAGTAAAACCCATTAAAGCTCTGCAGAGAACAGGAGTGTACTACAATCCTCTGCCCGACCAATTTACTGATTCCCCAGTCAAAACAAAGAAAAAAGAAGGAGAAGAAAAAGGAGGGAAAAAGGAAGAAAAAGAAAAAATGTGCATATTGATTTCTTCAACAGATCATCCGGAATATCCGCTTATTATTTGTTCAAACAGAGATGAGTTTTTCGGCCGGCCAACACAACGTGCCACGATAAGAAGTTTGGAAAATGAAGCGCAGATTCTCTCGCCCCTTGATCTTGGCCGAGAAGAAAACGGCACGTGGATGGGTGTAACATCGACGGGAAAAATCGCAATGTTGCTTAATTACCGAGAAAAGAAATTTACTCCGAGCAAAGTGTCGCGAGGCATTCTTCCGATTGAATACTTGAAATCTTCATTAAATGACGAGGAATGGTATAATACGCTTAACAAGAATTTGGGTGCGAGTTGCGGTTCCGAGAGCCCGGTGAGTCTTGAAGATATTGGAGGATTTACGTTGATTTATGGAAAAATTAGAACTCATCCAGGCCTGGGCCGTTTGGTTCCGTTGAATATCATGAGCAATCGAGGAGACCGGGGTAAAATCCATGTTTCCTCAGTTGAAGGTGAAGGTGAAGGTGAAGAGACAGACCCGCATGTAGAAATCGCAAAGCAGAAAAACTTTTCTGTCTCAAATGCGCTATACTATGAGCCATGGCCCAAGACTGAATTAGGTATCTCGAAACTTGCAGATTTGGTGGCTTCGGCTGTTGACAGTTCGTATACACATGACGAATTGGTGGAAGCGTGTTTTGGTATATTGTCAACAGATACCTACAACACGGAAATCCGGGAAAAAAACAATCTGTTCACCGAGGAAAAAATCACCGAACTCCGCAACTCGATCTTCATTCCTCCATTGAAAACAGCCGGCGATGCCTCTTTGGGTTCTGTTTCCAAGGGAAACTTTTACGGAACCCGCACACAAACGGTGATTATGTATCACAAATCTGGACAGCTTCATTATCACGAAAGAGACTTGCATGATGATGACAGCGAGATTCAGCATGTTAGAAACCAACACTTCGTGTTTGACTTGACCAAAAACACTTAAGCCGATAATCACAGAGCCACGCCTCTGACCAAAACAAATGAAACACTTCGAGCATCAGCTGTAAGAAAATCTTCTCGAGTATTCGACAAAAGTCGATTTGTAAATTTTCGAAGTTTTCTATAAGTATCAAGTGTTTTTATCAAGATACTGTTTATGCCTTCAGCGCACGTGACCTTCCACCGATGCCGAAATTCTGCATACTTTGCCGATTTTTAGTTAAAAAAATTTCTGGTACCTTTTATAATGAATTTTTTGAAAAAAAATATCTAAATACTCTTTTTTAAACAAACAAAATTAACATTTACAATTATAAATCACTAGAGATATTAGACCATACTCTGCTTCAATAACTTCACGTGATCTCTGTTGTGGTGCATATAAGCCGTGGATTTCCAAAAGTCTGCTCACGTGCCTGGACTCGTGGCCTGATAGCTCCACCATCATAACTCAATTGACATTTTTTTTTTAGATAACGCCATGGCAATCAGGACAAACGATAAACATCCGTTGACCTCGGAGTATCACGTGAGTTCCAGGCTGAAGGATCCTCACAGCCCGCTTTTGGTGTTTATCCCGGGCAACCCGGGACTTATTGATTATTACACGACCTACCTAGACTTGATTGGAGCCGAATATCCGGAATACGACATTTTGGCAATTGGCCATGCCGGGTTTCAAACTTCGGGTGACTATGTTGCCGCTGCTGAGTCGCAAGATTTCACCTTTTATGATTTGCAGTTTCAGGTCAACCATAAGTGTAGAATCATTAAACAATATGTGATGGCTGGGCACACCAACATTAGCTTTTTGTGCCATTCAGTTGGCGGTTATATTACGCAGCGTGTGGTGGCCCAGCTTTTAGAGGATGAGGAACTCTTAGACAAGAAAATCGACATCCGCTTTGTCGGGCTCATTTGCCCAACTATAGTGGATATTGCGAAACTGGATTCCGGGGTGTTTTTCACCAAGCTTTTCACATATTTGCCCATCATCCAGCTCGCAGTGGGGTTTTTGGCGGTTCTCCAGGCCGTTTTGCCCGATTCCTGGGTGCGTCAAATCATTGATAAACTAATTGTAGCCCGTCCCGTGTTGAAAGATACAAAGCTGGTGGAATCTTGGCAAAACGCCCTTGATGCCACGTTCAAAATCTATAAATCAAAACAAATCGCGCGCCAGGCACTCACCTTGGCACGTCAAGAACTCCAGGTGATTCATCGGGACGACAAAATCAATGATTGGTTTTTCGACGAACTTCCCAAATCACGCCAAACGCGAGTATGGTGTTTTTTCGCGGAAAGTGACTATTGGGTCCATGATAATACGCGAGACTATATCTTGGGACGGTATCATGACCAACAAAATCGGCATGTTCGTTTCCAAATTGGAGAACCTACAACAGAACATTCTCGGGCAATCACTCATGCTTTTTGTATAGACCAGAGCGTGGAGTTTGCCCACATTACATGTGAAGCTTTACGTGATTAGGCCAGAAATAAAGGCCTATAGTTACAGGAACAACAGACTATCATTAATGAAAACTTAACGGCAATTCATTTCATGCAACAAAGAGAGGGCTTAACTTTCCCTTTTTCCTCCTTTTTTTTTTTTTTTTTTACTTTTTTTTCCTTTTTTTTTTCATGTTTTCGTAGTGCAATTGCTTTATTTGTTTTCTTTTTCTTGGCTTTTCTTACTTGCCTTGCCTTGCCTTGCCTTGCATGATGCGGGCCACAAGTATACCCGCCCAGTGCCCACCAATCTTATCCGCCCAAAATTTGGCTTTTTTGGCTTATGAGCCTTGGGCTTGCAACAACAGGAGGAGGACCGGAATTTGCCGGTGGATAAAGTCCGACACGTTGTTACGCCCCGATTCATTATGCAGAGGCATTGACGATTTCATGTAAATTGTGCAGGAGTGGGCGACGCATTGGGTGGTTTTTACAAATGTAGATTTTTTGCAATGAGTCGTGACACACCAAATTTTTGCCTTTTTGCCTTTCGTGGTGCACAGATCAAGATTGAGTGCAGCCGTGCAGTTGCGTTGTTGAGAGCGAAATGGGAGAATGTTTTATTATTTGAATTTACAGATTTTCTTTCCCCTCCTCTCCATTTTCATTTTTCTTTTATATACATCCTTTCGAATCTATTAAATTATCACGGATTTTCCCCACATTCTCCCCTTTTTTCGAACGTTTTTTCCTATTTTGTTGTTTGAGAAGTACGGCTTTGCCCGCATGCGGAATGCTGTCGTGTATCTGCCTGTTTGCGGCATTTACGGTCTGCGAAGAGGTTAAAATGACTAGGAGTCACCATTTGTGTGCACGATGCGCAGATGACTCGCTTGACTCAAGTGCGCGATTCACTATGACTACAGGACCAAAAAAAAATTATTGGGTCTTTTTTTTCAGATTTTTTTCTTTTCCTGTAGCTCGATTGAAAATATTTAAGGAGATCAATTCCGTGGGTTTTGTAGCTTAATTTTTTTTCTTTTCTCCACTCAATCCCTAAACAAATTTTCTTGGACAATGAGCAACGAAGTGCAAGAAAAGGTTGAACAACAACACTCCTTGAGCTCCCAACTTAAGGAGGAGTCTGTGAGCAGCGTTGATGACGGCCCCACCAAAAAGGAACTCGACAGAATCTACCGCAAATTGGACCGTCGTATTATTCCTGCTCTTTGGTGTCTTTATTTCCTTACTTCGTTTGGATCCAGTGCCTATGGTTTGACCTTAACCATGAACAGAAAACAGGGCCATTCTTTGGGCCAAAAGCTTGAATTGACCACGAAGGACACTTCCACTGCCTCTGCATTATACTATGTCGGTTACATTATCTTTGATGTGCCCATGAACTTGATCATGACTAAGGTCAGTCCTCAGTCGTGGTTGGCACGTATTGTGATTAGTGTTGGTTTGGTTTACGCATGTTACATTGCGCTTGAATCCTCTGGAGCTTTGATTGCTGTGCGTTTCATTTCTGGTGTTGTCGGTGCCGGTACTTGGCCAGGTATGTCGTACTACATCTCGTTGTGGTACCCTAACGAGAGACTGACTCGCAGAATCGGTTACTACTTTACTGCTGCTCAGATTTCGGCTGCAGTTGCTGGTTTGGTCAGTGCCGGTGTGCAAAAAATGGACGGTGCGCATGGCTACACCGGCTGGCAATGGATGTACTTGATTTACGGATGTGTGACGATTACCGTTGGTATTTCGCTTCTCTGGTGGCTCCCAGACCGTCCTTACCTGACCTCGAACGAGGAGCGTGGCAAGATCATGACTTTCTACAACAAGTACTTCACCACCGCACACCCTTTGAACCCTGAAGAGCAAGCTATTCACAGAAAGGACATAGAGAGCAGATACGTGCTTATTAAATGGACGTGGAAAGACGTGTCTGCCGTGTTTATTGACTTGAGATTGTGGCCGCTCATCATCATGTACTTTGGAGTGGTGGGTACTGGTTTCGGTTTGGCAGTGTTTGGCTCCACCATCATTGCCACTAATAACCCTCGTCTTTCTTCGATCGATGTGTCGCTTTTGTACGCTCCAATCTGGCTCTTTGACTTGGCTGGTATTTTGATCATCACTCCATTTGCTGACCGTTACAAGAAGCACAGAGCATTGTTTTTCAGCGGTGCCTGTCTCATCATCATCACCGGTATGTTTGTCACCACTTTTGCCAAGGGTTCCTGGAACAAGTACGGTGGTCTTTTGATTGCCGGTTTTGGTTTGGGTCCTACTGTTCCTATCTGTATGTCGTGGTCCGCTGAGATCTTTGGCCCTGCTTACGGAGACAGTGGTATTGCTGTTAGTGCTGCCGTGGTTTCTGGTTTGGGTAACTTGGGCTCGGTGACTTCCACCTATGCTCTTTACAGAGGTTGGCCTGCTGACAAGCTCAGATTATACCGTGACTCCAACATGGTCTTGGTATCCATGTTGGGTATCAGTATCATTGCTTCCTTTGTGTGCCACCTCATCAAGGACAGAGTTTCGAGAAAGTTGTAAATGGATGATGAACAGAGATGAAATAATGTGTTAGGTGTTTATAGAATCGATAGAATTAATAATAATAATAATAATAATAATAATAATAATAATAATAATAATAATAATAATAATAATAATAATAATAATAATAATAATAATAATAATAATAATAATAATAATAATAATAATAATAATAATAATAATAATAATAATAATAATAATAATAGTTATGAAAATAATAGTTATAATGAATGTGATGAAAATAGTTATGAAAATAGTTATGAAAATAGTTATGAAAATAGTTATGAAAATAGTGATGCAAATAGTTATGAAAATAGTGATGAAAATAGTGATAGTTAGCAATTATAATAGTTATGACAATATTTATGACCATAGTGACAAAAATAGTTATGAAAATAGTTATAATAGTTATAATGAAAGTGATGATAATAGTTACGAAAATAGTGATGAAAATAGTGATGAAAATAGTGATGAAAATAGTGATGAAAATAATAGTGATGAAAATAATAGTGATAGTGATGAAAATAGTGATGAAAATAGTGATGAAAATAGTGATGAAAATAGTGATGAAAATAGTGATGAAAATAATAGTGATGAAAATAATAGTGATAGTGATGAAAATAGTGATGAAAATAGTGATGAAAATAATAGTGATAGTGATGGTAATAGTGATGAAAATAGTGATGAAAATAGTTATGAAAATAGTTATAATGAAAATAGTTATGAAAATAGTTATGAAAATAGTTATGAAAATAGTGATGAAAATAATAGTGACAGTGATGGTAATAGTTATGAAAATAGTGATGAAAATAATAGTGATAGTGATGAA
>JAJMCO010000025.1:0-46697 GCA_030573015.1 Metschnikowia peoriensis | reverse complement strand
TCATCACTATTTTCATCACTATCACTATTATTTTCATCACTATTATTTTCATCACTATTTTCATCACTATTTTCATCACTATTTTCATCACTATTTTCATCACTATTTTCATCACTATCACTATTATTTTCATCACTATTATTTTCATCACTATTTTCATCACTATTTTCATCACTATTTTCATCACTATTTTCGTAACTATTATCATCACTTTCATTATAACTATTATAACTATTTTCATAACTATTTTTGTCACTATGGTCATAAATATTGTCATAACTATTATAATTGCTAACTATCACTATTTTCATCACTATTTTCATAACTATTTGCATCACTATTTTCATAACTATTTTCATAACTATTTTCATAACTATTTTCATAACTATTTTCATCACATTCATTATAACTATTATTTTCATAACTATTATTATTATTATTATTATTATTATTATTATTATTATTATTATTATTATTATTATTATTATTATTATTATTATTATTATTATTATTATTATTATTATTATTATTATTATTATTATTATTATTATTATTATTATTATTATTATTATTATTAATTCTATCGATTCTATAAACACCTAACACATTATTTCATCTCTGTTCATCATCCATTTACAACTTTCTCGAAACTCTGTCCTTGATGAGGTGGCACACAAAGGAAGCAATGATACTGATACCCAACATGGATACCAAGACCATGTTGGAGTCACGGTATAATCTGAGCTTGTCAGCAGGCCAACCTCTGTAAAGAGCATAGGTGGAAGTCACCGAGCCCAAGTTACCCAAACCAGAAACCACGGCAGCACTAACAGCAATACCACTGTCTCCGTAAGCAGGGCCAAAGATCTCAGCGGACCACGACATACAGATAGGAACAGTAGGACCCAAACCAAAACCGGCAATCAAAAGACCACCGTACTTGTTCCAGGAACCCTTGGCAAAAGTGGTGACAAACATACCGGTGATGATGATGAGACAGGCACCGCTGAAAAACAATGCTCTGTGCTTCTTGTAACGGTCAGCAAATGGAGTGATGATCAAAATACCAGCCAAGTCAAAGAGCCAGATTGGAGCGTACAAAAGCGACACATCGATCGAAGAAAGACGAGGGTTATTAGTGGCAATGATGGTGGAGCCAAACACTGCCAAACCGAAACCAGTACCCACCACTCCAAAGTACATGATGATGAGCGGCCACAATCTCAAGTCAATAAACACGGCAGACACGTCTTTCCACGTCCATTTAATAAGCACGTATCTGCTCTCTATGTCCTTTCTGTGAATAGCTTGCTCTTCAGGGTTCAAAGGGTGTGCGGTGGTGAAGTACTTGTTGTAGAAAGTCATGATCTTGCCACGCTCCTCGTTCGAGGTCAGGTAAGGACGGTCTGGGAGCCACCAGAGAAGCGAAATACCAACGGTAATCGTCACACATCCGTAAATCAAGTACATCCATTGCCAGCCGGTGTAGCCATGCGCACCGTCCATTTTTTGCACACCGGCACTGACCAAACCAGCAACTGCAGCCGAAATCTGAGCAGCAGTAAAGTAGTAACCGATTCTGCGAGTCAGTCTCTCGTTAGGGTACCACAACGAGATGTAGTACGACATACCTGGCCAAGTACCGGCACCGACAACACCAGAAATGAAACGCACAGCAATCAAAGCTCCAGAGGATTCAAGCGCAATGTAACATGCGTAAACCAAACCAACACTAATCACAATACGTGCCAACCACGACTGAGGACTGACCTTAGTCATGATCAAGTTCATGGGCACATCAAAGATAATGTAACCGACATAGTATAATGCAGAGGCAGTGGAAGTGTCCTTCGTGGTCAATTCAAGCTTTTGGCCCAAAGAATGGCCCTGTTTTCTGTTCATGGTTAAGGTCAAACCATAGGCACTGGATCCAAACGAAGTAAGGAAATAAAGACACCAAAGAGCAGGAATAATACGACGGTCCAATTTGCGGTAGATTCTGTCGAGTTCCTTTTTGGTGGGGCCGTCATCAACGCTGCTCACAGACTCCTCCTTAAGTTGGGAGCTCAAGGAGTGTTGTTGTTCAACCTTTTCTTGCACTTCGTTGCTCATTGTCCAAGAAAATTTGTTTAGGGATTGAGTGGAGAAAAGAAAAAAAATTAAGCTACAAAACCCACGGAATTGATCTCCTTAAATATTTTCAATCGAGCTACAGGAAAAGAAAAAAATCTGAAAAAAAAGACCCAATAATTTTTTTTTGGTCCTGTAGTCATAGTGAATCGCGCACTTGAGTCAAGCGAGTCATCTGCGCATCGTGCACACAAATGGTGACTCCTAGTCATTTTAACCTCTTCGCAGACCGTAAATGCCGCAAACAGGCAGATACACGACAGCATTCCGCATGCGGGCAAAGCCGTACTTCTCAAACAACAAAATAGGAAAAAACGTTCGAAAAAAGGGGAGAATGTGGGGAAAATCCGTGATAATTTAATAGATTCGAAAGGATGTATATAAAAGAAAAATGAAAATGGAGAGGAGGGGAAAGAAAATCTGTAAATTCAAATAATAAAACATTCTCCCATTTCGCTCTCAACAACGCAACTGCACGGCTGCACTCAATCTTGATCTGTGCACCACGAAAGGCAAAAAGGCAAAAATTTGGTGTGTCACGACTCATTGCAAAAAATCTACATTTGTAAAAACCACCCAATGCGTCGCCCACTCCTGCACAATTTACATGAAATCGTCAATGCCTCTGCATAATGAATCGGGGCGTAACAACGTGTCGGACTTTATCCACCGGCAAATTCCGGTCCTCCTCCTGTTGTTGCAAGCCCAAGGCTCATAAGCCAAAAAAGCCAAATTTTGGGCGGATAAGATTGGTGGGCACTGGGCGGGTATACTTGTGGCCCGCATCATGCAAGGCAAGGCAAGGCAAGGCAAGTAAGAAAAGCCAAGAAAAAGAAAACAAATAAAGCAATTGCACTACGAAAACATGAAAAAAAAAAGGAAAAAAAAGTAAAAAAAAAAAAAAAAAAGGAGGAAAAAGGGAAAGTTAAGCCCTCTCTTTGTTGCATGAAATGAATTGCCGTTAAGTTTTCATTAATGATAGTCTGTTGTTCCTGTAACTATAGGCCTTTATTTCTGGCCTAATCACGTAAAGCTTCACATGTAATGTGGGCAAACTCCACGCTCTGGTCTATACAAAAAGCATGAGTGATTGCCCGAGAATGTTCTGTTGTAGGTTCTCCAATTTGGAAACGAACATGCCGATTTTGTTGGTCATGATACCGTCCCAAGATATAGTCTCGCGTATTATCATGGACCCAATAGTCACTTTCCGCGAAAAAACACCATACTCGCGTTTGGCGTGATTTGGGAAGTTCGTCGAAAAACCAATCATTGATTTTGTCGTCCCGATGAATCACCTGGAGTTCTTGACGTGCCAAGGTGAGTGCCTGGCGCGCGATTTGTTTTGATTTATAGATTTTGAACGTGGCATCAAGGGCGTTTTGCCAAGATTCCACCAGCTTTGTATCTTTCAACACGGGACGGGCTACAATTAGTTTATCAATGATTTGACGCACCCAGGAATCGGGCAAAACGGCCTGGAGAACCGCCAAAAACCCCACTGCGAGCTGGATGATGGGCAAATATGTGAAAAGCTTGGTGAAAAACACCCCGGAATCCAGTTTCGCAATATCCACTATAGTTGGGCAAATGAGCCCGACAAAGCGGATGTCGATTTTCTTGTCTAAGAGTTCCTCATCCTCTAAAAGCTGGGCCACCACACGCTGCGTAATATAACCGCCAACTGAATGGCACAAAAAGCTAATGTTGGTGTGCCCAGCCATCACATATTGTTTAATGATTCTACACTTATGGTTGACCTGAAACTGCAAATCATAAAAGGTGAAATCTTGCGACTCAGCAGCGGCAACATAGTCACCCGAAGTTTGAAACCCGGCATGGCCAATTGCCAAAATGTCGTATTCCGGATATTCGGCTCCAATCAAGTCTAGGTAGGTCGTGTAATAATCAATAAGTCCCGGGTTGCCCGGGATAAACACCAAAAGCGGGCTGTGAGGATCCTTCAGCCTGGAACTCACGTGATACTCCGAGGTCAACGGATGTTTATCGTTTGTCCTGATTGCCATGGCGTTATCTAAAAAAAAAATGTCAATTGAGTTATGATGGTGGAGCTATCAGGCCACGAGTCCAGGCACGTGAGCAGACTTTTGGAAATCCACGGCTTATATGCACCACAACAGAGATCACGTGAAGTTATTGAAGCAGAGTATGGTCTAATATCTCTAGTGATTTATAATTGTAAATGTTAATTTTGTTTGTTTAAAAAAGAGTATTTAGATATTTTTTTTCAAAAAATTCATTATAAAAGGTACCAGAAATTTTTTTAACTAAAAATCGGCAAAGTATGCAGAATTTCGGCATCGGTGGAAGGTCACGTGCGCTGAAGGCATAAACAGTATCTTGATAAAAACACTTGATACTTATAGAAAACTTCGAAAATTTACAAATCGACTTTTGTCGAATACTCGAGAAGATTTTCTTACAGCTGATGCTCGAAGTGTTTCATTTGTTTTGGTCAGAGGCGTGGCTCTGTGATTATCGGCTTAAGTGTTTTTGGTCAAGTCAAACACGAAGTGTTGGTTTCTAACATGCTGAATCTCGCTGTCATCATCATGCAAGTCTCTTTCGTGATAATGAAGCTGTCCAGATTTGTGATACATAATCACCGTTTGTGTGCGGGTTCCGTAAAAGTTTCCCTTGGAAACAGAACCCAAAGAGGCATCGCCGGCTGTTTTCAATGGAGGAATGAAGATCGAGTTGCGGAGTTCGGTGATTTTTTCCTCGGTGAACAGATTGTTTTTTTCCCGGATTTCCGTGTTGTAGGTATCTGTTGACAATATACCAAAACACGCTTCCACCAATTCGTCATGTGTATACGAACTGTCAACAGCCGAAGCCACCAAATCTGCAAGTTTCGAGATACCTAATTCAGTCTTGGGCCATGGCTCATAGTATAGCGCATTTGAGACAGAAAAGTTTTTCTGCTTTGCGATTTCTACATGCGGGTCTGTCTCTTCACCTTCACCTTCACCTTCAACTGAGGAAACATGGATTTTACCCCGGTCTCCTCGATTGCTCATGATATTCAACGGAACCAAACGGCCCAGGCCTGGATGAGTTCTAATTTTTCCATAAATCAACGTAAATCCTCCAATATCTTCAAGACTCACCGGGCTCTCGGAACCGCAACTCGCACCCAAATTCTTGTTAAGCGTATTATACCATTCCTCGTCATTTAATGAAGATTTCAAGTATTCAATCGGAAGAATGCCTCGCGACACTTTGCTCGGAGTAAATTTCTTTTCTCGGTAATTAAGCAACATTGCGATTTTTCCCGTCGATGTTACACCCATCCACGTGCCGTTTTCTTCTCGGCCAAGATCAAGGGGCGAGAGAATCTGCGCTTCATTTTCCAAACTTCTTATCGTGGCACGTTGTGTTGGCCGGCCGAAAAACTCATCTCTGTTTGAACAAATAATAAGCGGATATTCCGGATGATCTGTTGAAGAAATCAATATGCACATTTTTTCTTTTTCTTCCTTTTTCCCTCCTTTTTCTTCTCCTTCTTTTTTCTTTGTTTTGACTGGGGAATCAGTAAATTGGTCGGGCAGAGGATTGTAGTACACTCCTGTTCTCTGCAGAGCTTTAATGGGTTTTACTATGTGGGGTAGGTGAGAATTCCGGTGGAGGCAGGAAAGGCAAGTAAAAAAAAAAAAAAAAAAAAAAGACCCGCTATCTTGAAACATGGGGTAACAAAAAAAGAAAAACAAAAAAAAAAAAAAAAGTCTAGAACAAGAATTAGTTTAAACAGCAACAGAACATCATGTCGTATTAGTGAATTATAAAGAACAATTCCGTTTTTAGCACAGAATCTCATGACTCTCAAAGGACGTGTCTGCTTGCATTCCCGCATCATCGAACCGCGAGCTCGACCGCTTTATATACCCCGGATCAAAAGCACTAATGTCGCCGTATTTTACTTCTGCCTCTGGGAGATTGGAGAATGGAGTTTTCAAGCCCAAGTTCCCATTGAGTTCGTCTGATGACTCGCTGGAAGTCTTGAAGAAATAGAGAGGGTCGCTGTAGAGTTCGGCTTTTCTCGGCTTCGAGTTTCTGTCAGATTGCAGAAGGGAGACCATAAGCTTCGAATTTTTGCCCTTTGAGCATGATACTGCCTCATGAAGATATGAATCCTCTTTCTCATACTCAGGAGCTTTTAAAGGCGAAGATGGCCCCGAGCATGGCTCCGGAATATCTTCACTACACATCGAGCCTCTAAAGTATGAATGCCGGCTTAACATATCCGCAGTGGGTCTTTCCTCTGGATCCCACATAAAACATGCTTGGACTGCCTCCGCCAAATCCTCGAAGTCTGTTCTCAAAATGCTTTGGATAGTCTGGCCGGCAATATATGGTATTATAAAGCCCAACTTGTCTGCTAACTGCACAGCTTCTGGCCAAATACCACCCAAATCATCAGAGCAACGCCCTTGGAATAAAGGATGTCCTAACTTTGTCAAGATTTGCCAAATTTGATCTGTCTCATTAAGACCAGCAAATAAAGGACGGCAGTTGACCAACTCAACTGCCACAGATCCAAATGCCCAAATATCAATAGGGAGAGAGTAGCTCTTGCGGCGCAAAAGTATTTCTGGCGCACGGTACCATCTGGTCGAAACATATTGCGTGAGGTCCTTTGTGTTTGTGATATGCCGAGAAAGCCCGTAATCACAAAGTTTCAACACATAAACATCATTTTCCTTTCCAGGCGGGATGTTTTTGTAGTAGTAATGCTTTGCTGAGGAAACCAAGATGTTTTCGGGCTTTACATCCCTATGGAAAAAGCCGTGTGAATGAATATGACGGATCGCACCTAAAAGCTGTGCTAACATGCTCTTTATCACCCAGGGGGCAATCGGTCTACCCTCATGTTTTTGAATAAACTGGTACAAATTTTGGTCCATGGGCTCCATGACAATGTTGAGCTTACCGCTGGTGGAATCGATGAAAAGATCGAAGATTTGTAACAAATTGGGATGCGAAGGAACGGAAAGGATGAATTTGATTTCATTCACGTTCAAGTAGTCACTAGGCTTGCGCAACTGGTTTTTCATTACCTTGATGGCCACGAGCCCGTCCGAATGTGGCTTTGTGGAAGAGGCGTACTCCAAGGGCTCCAAAAGAGTGCCGATTTTGTGGGGTTTGGGCGCTAATAGTTCTAAAATGCTTTTCCTATATTTGGCCAAGATAGCGCAGCCGAAACTACCAAATCCTAAACGGGATATCATGTAGTAGCTTTTCAGAAAAGACTCATATTCAAGAGGCAGAATATCCAGCCCTGACATGGCTATGAAATTTTCTTCGTTTTTCTTGTTTTTGGTGGGAACAGATATTTGTGTGACCTTGTTAAATTTTCTCTTCTAAAAAAATCTATTAAATCAATTCAAGATTTGCTATTCAATTTTGGGGAATTAAGAAAAGGGCACCAGAAAGGAATTATTAGAAGTTTGAGCGCCAGTGTTCAAACAAAACAAAAGTGGTGAACAAACGGAAAATGAAATATGAACAAATCTAGAAAAAGAAAAACAAAAACAAAAAAAAGAGAAGTTCCGCTCCAGAACTTTGTTTGGTTTAAATAAAGAAAAAAAAAAAAGTGTTTCAAAGACAAACTCACACGCACGCACCCCACAAAGCCGCTTTCTATGACGGGGGAACACAAAGGGGAAAGCCGGCTGAAGCAGATGGTGGGCGCGGACGCGATTATTTGCAGCCATTCCACAATACTTTTTTTTTCTTAGATTGGGGCGACGAAAAGCGACGAAAAAAAGAAAAAAAAAAAGTATTAAGAAGAAATTTTCGGAGCTGAGAACCCGCTCCGCACAATTTTACGACCTGCGCCGAATTGTGGGAGTGCTGACCACGCCAAAAAAAAAAGAGCTTAAAAACGTGGCGTAGCTCGCGACGAGAAGTGGCAATTTACAGCCGGTGGGAACTTGTGAAACGTGATTGGGTCATGGGTAAAAGCAGGTGCATTTATATACTTTGCACGGCTTAAAATGCCGGCGCGGGGTAAAACCCAGAACCCCGTGATGTCTATTCAATTTTTTTTTTCGGGTCTTCGTTTACCATACATCCTTCCTGTTAGGCTTTGATGTGTAGAATTCCCAGGTCGACGTGTCACTATGCGCCACTGTAGTCTATCAAAATGATGAGCATCGACCTGTAGAATTGTTAAGGGCAGAAAAGGAAAGAATAAAGATGAAAAAAGTTCAGCATAAGAGGAGAAAGAAATTCTCGAAAATGAGATTTCGTAGATGTTTTCCCCTCATAATTTTGTCTTGTAATCACCTCAATTTCCATCAACAAAGCTTGGTTCATCCATCTCTCCGTCTGACAGATTGAGATCAATGACAAAGCCATCGCCGCGGTGATCAATCGAAAACTTGACCTGGCCCAGACGCACAAACAAAAGCTCGGGGTCAACGGTGTAGCTACTAATAATTGTTTTTTCGGCTTCTTCCGGCACGTCCGAAGGTATAAGCACATTATCGACTTCCGTAGGCTCAGAAATCATACGCTGCACACGCTTTGTCATAGTATGAGTTAAGGAACAAGTGTTTCCGCGAGGACACTGGCCGTTTTCCTCATAGTCCGGGCAATTATACAAATGCGCAAACGGACAAAGAACCCCGCGGTCACACCAGCCGCCCACGGCAAAAGGCCGACATGTCCATATACTGACTGTCGGGTCACGTGCCTGAGGCGGAAGTTGATGGGAAAACTTACAGTCAAGATTCAGGCACCGGTCCTGGAAATGGTAGCGGCAAATCGGAGTGTTGAACTCATTTGCCTCGTGTGAAAGAAAGCAATTGCCTGAACACCGGCCGGCCAAAAAATGGCGGCACAACGCCATGTGTGCCATGTCATGGATGAAGAAGCAATTAGCGCCATGACTGCAACTGCCGTCACGCGTGAAATTCCGACAATGGCCTCGTACTGGCTCTCCTCTGGTGCGCCGTAGAAGCCCACTTTTGCAAGCCAAATAGCTCCCGCCGTTCCATTGTACAAGTTCCCCCTCTTTCCTCTTTTGGCCGCGAAGAGGCAAGAGCCTAGTGCCATCAAATGCTACGCCAAAAACATCGTCTGCGCCAATTGAAATGCGATCGTAACTATCGGCTTCTAGAGCGTTTTTGTTGGTGTAATCAAACCACGCCTGGGCCTCATACTCGGCCTTGAAAAAGGCCCGTTTAGCCGCCAGCTCCTCACGGTGCCGTTTCAATTTTTCTTGCATACGATGCATGGCCCGAGGCGTCATAAGTGTGCGCCGTTCATGGTCGATTATGTACTGTGAGTCGGAGAAGTGGGGCGGATTTAATTTGACGGGCTCGGCGGCTAATGTGGTTTTGTGGCTCTTGGGCGTAAACGAAACCCGCTCGGATTTGGGCTGATAAGTTTTGGCGGTACGGGGCAAATGATGATGGGCCGGATTACGCCGAATCAAGTTCGCCCTTTTGTGCTCGATCTCTCGCTTGAGCCGGGCGATTTCTGCGTATACGCGCCGTAGTCTAATAACCTCGGAATCTACGTCCAGCATGTGGAATAATAAATGTTTTTTGCAAAAGAGGCGGTGAAGAAAAAGATAAAAGAACGAGGAAAAAAAAAAAACAAAAAAAAAAAGAAAGAAAGAAAATGGTGCGTATCTGTTGATATTTTCTATTGTTATTTTTTCCGTCTCCTCCTGTTTTTCTCGTGAGATGACTGTGCGTATAAGTTAACTTACTGCTACTATAAGTGATGGCATCTGGGGAGGACGGACCCGCATTTTCCTGCACATGGCGCACTGCTAACCGGCTCCAGTTTTTGCCGTTGGAAAAGTCGCCTTTTAAGGTGAAAGTCTGGAACGCAATTAAAAAAAAAAAAAAAAAAGCAAGCTCTCGTCACGACTTTCAGTGTATTTTTCTTTTCGAACAAATCAATTGCTGTAAAAAGTGAGATAAACTTATCCGTTCTATCAATCTTATCTTTTTTTTTAATTTTGTTTTTGAATAAAATCTCTATTAATCGCAACTATTGTCCATACTTCAAAGCATTATGGTATATGAAAAAGCTCGGGCTTATGCTATCAGTCATGTGGGCCAGATCATTCCTCTTGATAAAGAAACATGCGAGGAGTTAGTCAACTATACACTCACACTAGCAGAGCATGAGATGGAAACACACCTTCTTGATCTTCTTGGGCCTAGCGACGAGACCTTTAAATTGATCACCAAATTCATGGACCTTAAACGGACCGAGGACCAGCTTATTCAGATGCAACAGGAGAAAAAAACCGAAAAACAGGAGGCCAAATTGGCACTGGAGCCGATTCCCAAGAAAACGGGATCGCGTGCACCGGCATGGACTCATAGTGAACCGCAAGTCCAAAAAGCGCCTAAAGCAAGACTTCTGAGTAATAAAAGTTCGGTAACAACATCTCAGTTGGCCGAAACAAAACCTTCAAATAAACTTTCGAGCAATCAAGCCAAGAAAAACAAGAAGAAGAATCTCGACGGGTTGGCGGATATCGAGGCTGTGCTAAATGAGCTTGAGGTGGAAAACGCTAAAACGGCTTATCGTGCAGATGGTGGATCTTCCTCAATAAGACGTACATGTAATTGTATGGCGACCAGACATCCGCTTTTCGAGGTGGCGCCTAATTGTCTTAATTGTGGCAAGATTATCTGCTCAAAGGAGGGCTTACAACCGTGCTCTTCATGTGGACGAGAGCTTCTCTCGGCATCCGAAAAGCAAGAAATCATCCAGATTCTTCAACTGGAGCGTGAGTCATTGGAGGAAAAAAGCGCTAGTCCGGCAAACAAGGCAGTGCAGAATCAGCCTTCGAAATTAGCGCCCAAGAAAATCAAGTACGGTACTACTCCCGGTGGCAATCTATGGAAAGCACAGGATGAGGCATTAAAACAACTCGAGGAAGCTGCTAAGAAACAGCGTGAACTCGAGGCTGAGGAGGCAAAACGGGCATTGGAGGTGAAAGAACAGGAGCGGGAATTCCAGCATTACCAGCAAACAAAGGATGTAAATCCGGACCTCATAAAAGCTCAAGAACGATTGGAAACCTTGCTTCATTTCCAAGAAACGGGTGCCGAACGGTCGAAGATCATTGATAATGCGTCGGATTTCGAAATGCCCGGTGTTTCTAGCGGCAGCATGTGGCTTTCTCCTGTGGAACGGGCGTTGCAGTTGAAAAAACAACAGAAACAGCTTCGTAAGACTCAGACAAAGGAAAAGGCTCGCACGGGACGCACTAAAAAAGTCGTTGAGATGGTGATTCGTGATGGCAAGGTGAAGATGGTTGAAAAACAGGTGTTGGACGAAAGTTCACCCGAGGCCGAGGCCGATGAGGAGGAAATGGACCTGCTTGAACAAACAATCAGGCTGGATAAACTCCAACACGAGGCCTCGCTTGCAAGAAACGTATGGGACTACAAAAGGGATCAGGATAAGTGGGAAAAGCCGGTTTACATTCTGCAAACGCCGGGCCAGGAACAGGAACAAAAACAGGTCCAAGAACCCAAATTACTGGCCATACCTGCCCGCGAGAGGGTACAGCAGAATAAGCTTGATAATGCCGAGCTCGTTGCCGCCATGTATTCGTAATACTTTCTGCCTATTTTTTTTTTTTCTTTTTTTCTTTGTCTTTTGTTGTGGATCTAATAGACACTCATCTCCTTTTCATCCTCTGCTTAAACTTCTTTGCTCGAGGATCATTGATTTTCAACCGCTGGTAGTTGTTGCTCACCGGGTTAATCTTTGTGCTAGCGGGAGTCTTCCGAACAACCGCCTCTTCCTCTTCACTAAGCTCTTCTTCCGAAGTCTCGCCTTCAATATACTTCGCCAACTCCAGCCGGTCTTGGGTGTCGATTTTCTGCATTTCCTCATGCACATCTTTGCCCTCAAAAGTATCAGTTTCTTCGCCAGCAGTTCTAGGCTTGATCTTCCATCTACGCGTCGTCCGTTTTTGCGTGGTGGCCTTTTTGCGCCTGCGCATATCCTTCAAATTCTCTACTGTTGGCGTTTCTTGTTCACTTGTCTTTTCAGTTTCCTCAAATTCCTTTTCGAACTCCAAGCGCTGTGCCTCGAATGCCTCGTCCATGACCAAATTTTGTTGCTGATGGAAAATGTCGGAGAGCTTTTTCAGTAAGAACCGCTGTGTTTTCAACGGCGATGGCGAAACTTGGAAGTTTTCTGTTGTTGGTGCTTTCGTGGGTGTTTGGAAAACTTGCGATTTAGAGGGCGATCTATCTAGCGGCGTGTCTTGGTCCGTGAACGAAAATTTATTAATCACTTTCCCAAGATAAAGCGGCGTTTCGATGATATCATTTTTGGAAGGCGACCCGGGGGTTTTCCCAGGTTTTGAAGGCGAAGAGGCCATCCGCAATTTTTCGGCCAAACTAATCCCACGAGAAGGCGTCAAATTGCCTAAATCTATGCGTTTGACCGCCTTTGACGGCGTTTTGAAGGGGCTAGAAGGATGGAGTATGGATGGCGGTAAAAGCTTGTGACCAGAATCCGTCAGTTGTTGCTTCAATGGGGAAGATTCTGGTGGACTTAGAATCAAGTCAAATATCGAAAGCACTTTCCCATTTGCTTGGGGCGTAGGCCCCAATTCTGCATTTTGCACCGGAACTATGGGCTCATAATCTTCATCATCTGTGAGTTGTATATCCACTGAGGGTAATAACGGTGAATGATGGGTTGTTTTCCGTCTCTTATTTTGCCCCAATCTGCCTGTTTCTGATTGATGCAATGACTTTTCCAGGTTTTTGTCAGCCAGATCAGCATCTTTGAAGATGTTTTTGGCAGATGATCGTGACAGATCTTTAGTAATGCTAGAACTCGATTTCCTATTACCGAAATCCGTCTTATCCACTGATTTCAGAAGATCTTGCTGAAGCTTTTCTGACTTTTTCAACTCGTTATATGCCTTATACGCTTTTCGTATTTCTTCATCGGCCTTCACGTCTGCCTTTGACGGAATTCTTCCATGCTTAGATGCAAACCCACGTTCCCATTCTTTAATTCGAAGCTTATAGTGAAGAATTTCAGACATATTGTGGGGAGAGAGAGATCTATATACTTGTTTCAGGCTGAAACGCCGATTTTGGGCTTGCTGGTTCGATGAGGGCCAGACGCGACGCGTAACCGAGGGAAGGACGAATTCCGGGGTACGCGGGCCGTTGGGACGGATGTACGGGTGCGACATATTTTGCGCTCTTGAGTTCTGCTGATGCCATTGTTCGTTTTGTCAGGCTTAGAAAATTGACGAGACTGGACAAATAAAGAAGAAAAAAAAAAGCGAAAAAAAAAATAAAAAAAATTAAAGAAAGGCCATTGGTTAAATGTGGGAGGTGAAACTGGTTTCAATTCCAAAAGAAAATGCCGAGCTGAATGAAACCAAACCTCTCGATGAGACAATTGAAAAATACTGCATCGAGGTTCAGCAGGCGTTTTTGGCAGATTTAGACAATTGTGGGAAAATTGATATTAGTAAAAGTGATCCTGCTACAGACATTTCCAAACTTGCAAATGTGACATTATTGAATTTTGTTGAGACGGATACGCCGGAGAGTGCAACTCTTGTGGCAACAAAAGAAAACATGCTTGTAGAGTTGGAGGTTTCTATCTTTTTAAAGGCGTTTTTAGCAGCTTCCAAAATGACACTGTTCCGGCATTATTTTCCGGATTTGGAGAGTTATTTCCCACGGTTTAGAATTGGAAATCAGCACATCGCACGCTCACTTTTGGATAATTTTCCTCGTGTTTTGCAAATCTGTAATTTAGATTTACGTGCCAAGAATGATTTGGGGCAAGTCATGGGTGCCATTATTGATGTTTCCGGTAAAATCAAGCAATCCGGCAAAAGTGAAAGCCAATATCTTGAATCTGTGACTGGTATGAATCGAGTGGTGAACTCTTTTAATAAAGTCCCAATTTCTAATCCTAATGAGATAAATGGAGATACAAATCGGACAGGCCGTAAGGATTTCTTGAAAAAATATGCCCGTCCTTCAACTTTTTTCAACTCATCAAAAACAAAAACAAAAACAAAAGGAAACTGGTTGACTGGAACTGAAGAAGTTGGAAATGAAAAGAGTCAATCTTTTTTCAAAAGCCAGCCTTCTGCGCCTTTGGGAGAGATAAATAAAAACCATGGCACTGCAGCGACAATGATCACCCCTTTTAAATTTCACGTGAATACATGTTTATTTGAAGGCCGTCAATGCTTTTACAACATATCGGCCATGGATCATTACAAGGGATTCTCTCTTGAGGAATTGAGACTCGAGGACTATAAGCTAAATCTTCGCTTCCCATTTTCAAAAAATCGATGGACTCAGCACAATCACAAGTCTTTAATGGGCAACAATACAAGTGGTGGAAATGGGCAAAATGTACCAACATTAAATGCGGTTAGCAATTCTTCAACGTTTTCGAGCTCACTTGGCAAGCACAATTTTTCTTCCACCAATACGAGAAGTGAAAACTTACAACCCGGGGGATTTCGCCATGTGAAAGCCACTGCTTCTGATGAATCAAAGGTGGTTGTTTCCAGCGGCAAAAATACTGGTCAATCAAGTGGGAAGGAAATTGGTAAATACACTCCGGGGAGTTCGAAGGCTCCAATTCTCGAGGCTGGAAATAAGGCTTGTGAATCGAAGAGCTCAGTTCTGCTTGACAAAGGATCTACTGGAAATGAAAGCAAAACAAGTCTAGTTCTGTCTGTTGACAAAACAATTGCCAAAAAGATTAAACTTATAGCCAACAAGTTGACCCATCAGATTAGTCTATTCGAAAAAGACTACAACAAAGGCTTAAAAGTCATAACTCCAGATGAGGGTGGTTGGGATCAATGTGCGGTAATGAAGAAGTACAAATCTACAATTGTGGAACTTGCAAGGGTCAGAGAAGAGTTCCTTTGTGCATGCGAAGATCTTTACGCTGAAAGAACAATAAAAACTGTGGAGATAGTTGCGGAAGCTCAAAAATTCTCGAATGAATTGCTAGCGGAACAGAAGCTGCGGACCGAGGAGCTAGACGCTCTCTGGAAACAAAAGTCGAAACTGTTAGACGCGGAATGGGAGAGCAAGACTCAAATGCTCGATGCCGAATTAGAGCAAAAAACCTCCGAGGTGCAATGTTCAGATGGCGATTCAAAGTCTCAAGATCCGGATGCGAAGTGGCCAAAAGAGATTGACGAACTTTATCTGGATTGGGAACTTAAGTCGACAGAGCTAGAGGCTGAGTGGGACAGAAAGTCGAAGGAGCTCGATGCAAAATTGAAACAGGATTATCGCGTGATTCGGGAGGAAATAAAACGGAAGGTTAACTTGGTGTTGGAAGAACTCAAACCAAAACTTGATGCATTGGAGGTTGAAAGTTCACTAACGGTTGACAAGCACCTGATTAGGGCTTTAACCGATTTGGCACGCTACTCTCTGAGCCTTACTAACGAAATCATTAATCATAATAAATCGAAACGCTGACGTTTCCGGTTGGATGGATGAATAAATGTCTCGAGTCAGTCCGAAATTTGCTTCTACACTTTTCCTTTTTCTTTTTCTTTTTCTTTTCCCCTTTCGGATGCCTAACGAATGTAATATTACGAAGATTTAAGGAGGCATGAGAATCATCGGACATTTAGCTATATACAATTCGACGTTATATTAGATTTCAGCGGCCCCTGTGCCCTTAAAGTGTAGATTCCATCTCCGACAACTGTTTTCGTATTTCAATAAAAATATCCTTCTTTGGATCCAAAGATTCAACTAGCAGATTTGAAGCTTTGATAAAGGCGTCTTTCTCGTCTTTGGAGTTAAATTTGCCATTATTGGCCTCAAGACAATCCATGAATGTACCGCTAACACCAGAACCGTTTCTCCAATAGTAGTCAAAGAAACGAAGACTCTGAGCATGGTTGGAGACAAGCAGAAGGTATGACACAAGACGAACCCATTTGTTTAAAGCCGCCAGTGGCAGCGGGGAAGTGGGGAAAAACATATTATCCCACTCTTTCCAGAATTGGTTCCACTTGCCGGCGTTTCCGTAGGTATATAGAACGAGTTCCTGGAAAGCAGGTGTAGTTGAAGTCCCGTTACCCATGGTTTTGTTATGATAATCAATCAAAGTGAGTACGTTTCTAGCATTGTTTGAGGCTAGCGCAATCAGTGGCTCGCCATTTTGGACCGTGGTGGGTATTTCCCGGGTTTCGATAAATTGATCAATGTCTCCAGGAGTGACAAAGTCACCGTTGGCCCCAAAAGTCAATCTCCAAAGTAATGGAATGAAGTCGGGGTTTTGAGACATGGAAAACTTATCGGTAGAAAACCTGTACAAAACAGAGATAAAGCGGGATAATTTGTCTAATGCAGTATCGGTCGACTCCGCATTGAAGAACTGCAGACTTGGAGAGTCAAGAAGAAGCTTGGCGTATTCCGTGACATCATCTACTTTTTGCACCGACAAATCTTGGCTAAGGATATGAGAAATTGTGTATTTCTCCAAAAGCACACTTTCTGTTTCCTCAAAGGTCACGAGTTCTGGGCTGTGTAAATGCATCGCCTTGTAGAATTGGTATTTGACGCCAAAATCTTCCACAGAATTACCGATAAACTCACTGTCAAATTGTGACTTGAGACCCTTGAGTTCCAATAAATTCACGTCCATTGGCTGAGAAAGCAATGTTTGTAAATGGTGCTTGGGGCCTTCGAGCGAGGAGTAGTGTCTACGGCCTGCTCTTGTGTGGAAATAGCGGATTCCTGAGAAAATATGGTCGGTTTCAACTGGAGCAATTGCCTCCTGTTCATATAAATGCAGGTCTTCCGGACGACACCAGATCGACTCCAAGTTCAAGTCCTGTCTTCTGTCGGCAGTCATGATGTGTACATCGACATTTTCGTGATGGAACAATACCCAGCTGTTAGCCGCCCTTCCATATTCGTTATCTGTGGAAGAAGGCCCCTTTCTGGCTCTTCGAAGAAGTTTCCGACGCATGGCGGGGGTTTTAGCTGTGGACACGATTCCTTCAGTAGCAGGCAAAATGTCGTACTTGTGTTTGATATGAGTCCGGAACTCGGTCGACGCTTTAAGAATGTGTCTTTCCGATTTTCCGGTGCAAATGATGATGAAATCGACGTTTCTATTGTTGGCCTTGAACTCGTGCGAATCGTCCAAAGTGGTCATGTCGAAAAGAAGCAAGTTTTCCATTCCGTAGTCGGTGGCCAAAAGATTAAGGAACTCCAGCACATGTTCGGGTGCATGTGAAGGAATCTCAGGAAGCTGGATTTCTTTTTCATCAAGTAACGTTGATTTGATATCATCTCTTAAGTACCATGGAGTAGTGATGTCATCTTCCTGCAGCGGGGGTTCGGCCTCACCAGCCGTTTGTTCTAATTTAACATCTTGAATTTGATCAGCTGCTTCTATAGATTCCGGGATTTCCGATTTGGAAGCAGAGTCCGAAGCGATTGAATTTGAGACAATCAGTCTTGATACTTGAATGGCTTTAGCAGATGAATATAAACACGAGAATTCAAGCAGTTTCACCTGCCTGCCCACTCGAAGAAGCCTGATCATTTTTGAAAAGATCAGTGTTTTTTTTTTTCTATTTTATTTTAAAAAAAATGGTGAAATCAGGAAAAACTTGGCTCAATAATTATCGGTGCGTTTTTTTCAAACTGTAACCTTGATGTGCTAGAGAACCAAGAGTGAGATCGGAGAGCGCGGAGAGTGGCCAAAAAAAAGAAGAGGGCAAAAAAAAAAAATTTACTGAAAGATCGTTAACCAGAAATGAAGCTGGTACATAACGATATAACGATGGCGATAAAAGAGTAGATGCAAGTCTTAGATTATCGTTATGAGGAGCCTTTAATGAAAAATACCCGATTTCTCAAATATCTCAAGATTATACATACCAGACCTAGTTTCCTTCTCTTTACTACTAATATTTTCTCTAAAATTCCTTCAGTTTTAACTCACGCGCTCAATTCTGCCTCAAGGCTCAAGGCTTTAAGCTGCAACTCGATTTCTAGCACTGAGCAGTGAGTGCGCATGCACTACTACGATGAGCATTGAGGCACAATTTTAATTTTCTACAGTAGAGAAGACCCGGATTTCTACCTGAGACAACAGCAAAAAAAAAACAAAAAAAACCTATAAAAAATGGCTAAATTGGTGCATAATGTGCAGAAGAAGCAGCACAAGGAGCGTTCGCAAACCTCCGACAGAGCCAGGTTCGGGCTCCTAGAAAAGAAAAAGGATTATAAACTCAGAGCAAATGACCATCATAGGAAGCAGGCAGCCTTGAAGGTTTTAAAACAAAAAGCAGCACAATATAACCCAGATGAGTACTACCATGCCATGACAAGAAAACGGACTGATGATAACGGAATTCTTGTGCGTGATCGGGGCAACGAAAACTTGTCTGTGGGGCAAATGAAGCTTTTGAAGTCACAGGATGTAAATTACGTGCGTACCATGAGACTTAATGAGACACAAAAGGCCGAAAAACTCCGCAAATCGTTGGATTTCCAGGCTCAGGGAAAGCACACGGTTTTCGTGGAATCTGAGCGTGACCAGGATTCGTTTGACGCAGCAAAATTCTTCAACACCGATGAATCTATGCTAGAAAGAAGAGAAAACAGAATGCGGTTGGACCAACTTGAAACTAACGAAAAAGTGCTTAGGCAGGACTTGGACGCAGAAGAGCGTGCTGAGTTGGAGAAGGAGAAGTTGAAACGGTTCAAGTTGTTGAAGGAGAGAATGACCAGAGAAAAGGAGTTGAGAGAAGTTGAGCAGAAGTTGGAGACCACCCGTGAATTGATGAAAAGCGGGAATAAGAAGAAGCTTGTGGACAGCGATGGTAATGTTGTGTTCAAATGGAAGAATGTCAGGAAGAGATAGTTTCTCAAATATCAGTCCCTTATCCACATTTGTTCCCCCCATTTAATGAAATTAAAAATTAAATTATATATCTATATATATACAGCTCATCATGCTGACCCATTCCCTTATTACTCGTTCAAGCTCTTATTCACGTATTCTACGAACATGCTCAGTATACGGTCCACATCAATGTTCCTCATCCGGTTTAAGGTGACAAACGTACGCCGGATGCGCTGCAATTGTGCTATACTTATAGCATCACCCGGGATTTCAACGTACAAGTTCTGCGCAGGATCAATGACCACCAGTCCGCCAGCAGACGTCAATTGCTGGTGCTGCACTATCTTGCCTATGACGTCCAGCGTTCTTCTGTCCAACTCCTGCAAATAGTTATTGCCCGAGGTGGGTTTCACAAGCGTGGCTGCATTTGGCGGAGGCGGTCTTTTCAACACAAGTGCCTCCCAGATCTGGTCTACCGGAAGCGATTCTCCTTCGTAATCACTCACCAAGGTGAAAAGCGGCGAATCCCATCGCGAATCAGCATTGGGTTCTTCATACCGCATCGAAAGCTGCTCAATCACTTCGTTTGGCCACTGGTTCCCGTCGTCACGGGCCTCGTTCCACGAAAGACACTTTTCCAATGGGTTCATCACTTGCACTACACAGTGTGGGGTGACCACACCTTTGGCTTCACAAAAAAGCTGATACCGGAACCCTTTGATGTACGAAAGCGAGTCCAAAATCACAAACGTGGTGCGGGAAAGGTCTCTTTTCACCGCAGACATTTGGGTGCCACGTGCATGTTTCTCGGTGGCCGACTCTTTGTATGCCAGGTGGGAAATCCCAAGGCTTTCATCGTTATGATAGATGATTTTATAGTTATGGCCCGGGGCCTGGCTTTCCTGGGCCGCCTCGATTCTCTGTTCTAGCTGCTCCACGAGCTGCTTTGCCCAGCGTGTTTTCCCGCTGCAAGGTAAGCCTGTGAAAGTAATCAACGGCATTTTTGTGGTAAGTTTATTGAAAAAAGAAAGGAATTGATTTTAAAGATGGGGCCTTTTTTTTCATTTTTTTTTAGGGCCTAGGGCCGCGTGCGGAATTCACTGATGGCCCTAATTTCTAAATGCCTGGGTGATTTAAGGTTCGCTTATGGGTATCTGGAACTTTTTTTTTTGTCTCAATATGAAGAAAATACGTATTCAGGTAAATCGACGTTTGTAGGCTCATTTCTTAATTGTTAGGTGTTTGAAACTGGGGCCAGAAGTATTTCCATACTTGTTGGCTTTTCGCTCAGGGCACCATTCTATGACTGGCCCGCGTGTGTTTGGCCCCAGCCCCATCGCGAATGACATGTGAACTTTATAACGATATTACTTGTAAGGCCAGAACTAGATTTTAACGATATTTCCATTTGACATTATTATTATTATTTTTTTTCAAAACCCTCAAAATAGTTAATTTCAGACCTCCAAATTTCTCCATATGTCTTTCGTGCCCCGGACGTCGTTTCCCGACTACAGGCTTACGCTCGCCAGTTTCAAGGGCCACCATCAGAAAGCACTCACAAAGTTTGGTCATTTGGCACCCCAAATCGATCTCATTTTAGAAGTTAGGGATTCACGGGCTCCTGTATCAACCACCAATGTGCTTTTTGATAGGGTGCTTGCTCGTAAACAGAAAATCATCTTGTACAGCAAAAAGGATCTTTCTATTATGAAACCGGCGCTTTTGAAGAAATGGCACGGGAACGAGAAGTTCCTCTTTGTGGATACCCGGAGTAACAAAGATGCTCAACGTATTTTGGATGCAGTGGGTGAATTTTACGCCCAGATGCACCCACCGCCTCCATTGGGGCTTCGTGCCATGATTATCGGCATGCCAAATGTGGGAAAATCCACTTTAGTCAACACACTTCGTTCTGTGGGATACTCTTCACAACTACCGGCAGGCATCAGTTCGAAAAAAACAAAGAAAGTTGCAAGAACAGGCGGGCAGCCTGGCGTCACGAGAAATACGAGTGAAATCATCCGCCTTAGTCGAAACCCAGACTTGCTAGTGTACGATACTCCCGGAGTTTTTCTCCCAACAGTGAAAGATGCAGAAACCATGCTTGCATTAGGACTTGTGGGATGCATCAACGGCTCTTTGGTGGATCCTGTGATTCAAGCAGACTACTTGCTTTATGTGCTTAATCTTCAGAACAGCAAGGGCGAGGGATACTCCGAGTTTATGGACCACCCCACAAACAATATCCAGGAGCTTCTTTATCACGTGGCCAAGAAGAGGGGGAAGCTTTCACTGAATGGAGCGTATGACCAGATTGGAATGGCCCAGCACTGGACAAATATGTGGACACAAGGTAAACTGCGTAGGTTTAAGGGTCTTTTTGACGTGCCAGCAATTTTAGAGGCCACGTCTGGCGAGATGAAAGAGGTGATTGAGAATGAGCTTAACAGATTGAAGGAGTCCAATGTTCACAACCGTATCGTTAGCAGTTTGGGCGAGGATGGCACGGGACTTTCGAAAAACAGAAATAGAACCGCAAAGGATCGCGAGTTTGATATCAGAAACCAGCTTTTCAAATTGTAAATAATCAGCTATTTTTTAGTACACAAACTCAGAAATCAAAGTCGGGGATCTCGTCGTACGTTCCCTCATCAGCACCGTAATTTCCTCTTTGGTAGAAATTCGTCGAGTTCTTGTTTGGTTTGGGCTTCTTTGATTCAGCCTTACGCACATACGCAGCCCCCAATTCTTTGGCAAGCCGCTTGCCCTTGGCTAGCGATTTCTTGTTCAATTCAACAAGCCAGCCGGGTGTAGGAGCTTCTGAATTGACTGCCATGCAGTTTTGCAAGTTAAAAAAATTGGTGAACAGGTCCAGATCTCGTAAATTCTCCTCGATAAACTTGGGGTTGTTAAAATGCTGTACCCAATCCTCTGCAGAGAGAGAATTAAGGAGGATTTTGCGCATGTACGTTTGGTATCTTTGGGCGGAAGGGGATGAACAAAGAAGCGGATTGCTGGTTTTGGTTTTGGTTTTGGGAGGAAGTGCCAATTTAGAGTTCTGACTTGATTTCATCGTAACCTTAAAGTTTTGAATCAATGAACTATTTTGTGTTTCCGCAAAGTCTTGATCCAAATCCTCGTCACTCTCGTATGTTTTGTCGTTTATGAAATCATCCATAAGCAGGGAAATGTCAGAATTCTTTTCGTTATCACTTTCACCATTAGTCTCTTCCTCTGCGTTTAAAGGAGGAAATCTTCCAATCTTTTCATCCTCTTTATATGGCAACCTGATGAAAACAAAGCAGTTGGTGTATCCTAGATCACCTTTGATTTTCACAGGGAAAGCAGCACCTATTTCAACCTCTTTCTCCTGCTTCCGAACAAATCTACAAAGAGCAGCGTTTCTTCTCACGTACAACGCTTCAATAAATGCCTGGAAACTGAAGGTGTTTTTCACCGACGACGCTTTTTCGGGCACAATATAGAACGCTTCGCTTGTTAGAAATTCGTAAGGGATTTTGGAAATAGGAATGAATGAGAATATATCAAAAGAAGAAAAGAGCGGCAATTTGGTTGCTTTCATCAAGTCATCATCTAAGGCGATCAAGTCATAATTGGAAAACTTGAATGCTGGTGTAAGCGAGTGGGAATCCACCGCTACTTTATCGAATTGCTTTTCTGGATCACCAGTTTTGGGCTCATGCTTGTCCTGTTCACCTTGAAAGTTCTTCTCCCAAACAAAGTTGGAGGTGTTTCTTTCCAACTTAACGATATTTTTCTGATCGTCTACAATGTACTCGTGCGAGTCCAGAAAGCTAATGTCGCTTTTGGCTGCCGGATAAAGCTCGATGCGGAAGGATACACACAAGGCATCTGCATCACAACGATATGTTTCGTCTTCGATAACTTTGGCAAAATCGGATCCAAAACGCATATCTCCCATGTATGCCGCTACGGGTCTTGTTTTTCTGACGGGTGGGTGAATGTCTAGTAAAGTCAGAGCTTCATCAGAGGTAAAAATACGTCCCTCAGGAAATCCATTTATGAGCTGCTGCAAAACCGAGTTCTCCAGTTCCTGCCCTTGGTCGTTAGATTTAGTGACCACCACATTGAAATTAATCAGAAAGTCGGAATAAAACTTTGGGATGGAAATGATATTTTCCACCGATTTCTCCAGAACTTGCGGCTCCGACAGGGTGATAAGCACAATGTTTCGGGTGAAAACTTTCCGTTTTGTGGGCGCAAATAGTGTTGATGCAAAAAGCACGGTTTGTATGACGTCGGCACTTTCTTCAATGGGTGTAGGATTCAAAACCTCGGCTCTGCAGAGGTGTTTCTTTAGTGTACAAAGACTCTCAAAGGAAACGGTTTCAAAATTGAGCAAAACATCGATACCCTTAAATTTTCCTGAATCTGCTATAGCGTGGTTAGTGGTGTTTGAATGAAACGTTGCTAAGGTCACAAAATCTGTCTTGAGGCCCTTCAAAAGCTTGGTTGCCAACGTGTCCAAGGCATACTTATATGCCGAGGATGGAATAGTAGCATCTAAGAGAAAAATCGTGAGCTCTTTTTCTGCCATTGGTATCTTATAGGGGGCTCTGGTTCAAAAGAAGAATATTCTTGTGCTGAAGTGCTAAGAAACTGGGGTCCACGTAAGCGCATACGTGCGCGGAACAAGGGCCCAATCCCTTGTTCAAACCAATAACCAAGGTATTTTAAAAAAAATCTTGAACTTCTTGAGCCAGGCTTGGCTGAACAAAAAAAAAAAAGAAAAAAAAAAAAATAGAATAAAAAAGTAGAAAAAAAAAGGAAAAAAAAAACTGCTTGGTCGAGGGATATTCGTACTTTCAACGTCGAAGAGTGAAACGCGCTCGGGCAATCCTGGACGAGAATAGATAATTCATTGGGCCACCACATTTTCTCTTATTCTCGTTTACTCCTGTTTTTGCCAGCTGTAAACGGGAATCAGACACGTGCCTCAGAAGAGGTGATAAGTCCACATGCATTTCACCACCGACTCTGGCAAATGCAAAAGAGATATAAAGATATATATATATATATATATATATTCCTATAGCCGAAAAAAGATAATTTACGACAAAAGCATAATCATTTATTTTTGTTGCTTTTCGCTTAAGTAATCGAATCGTTGCTTCTAATTCCATCAACGGAATAATGCACCCGCATGTAACTGGATTCCCGGCAACACGCACGTGTGGACATAGAAAGCCCTTTTATACGGCATATAATTCGGAAGTCTTCGGACCATTTCGGATCCTATTGGACGATCTGGCGGCCGATGTGTTAATAACAATAGCATGGTTTGCTTATGTGCATGATGTCTCAGCCGCGACTTTGAGGAAATGCCATTTTGTGAGGCGATGACTTGCTTGTGATTTTATGCCTCAGTCGCCCGTTATATGTAGCTTACTGAGTGGAGAGATTCCCTTCTTTTAAAAAAAAAAGGAAAGAATGGAGAGCAGAATGAAATGAAATAAGAAATGAAATTTTTTGAAGCGGGGACAAGAAATGCAGTTTTTCCTAATTTAGACTTGATCCCGAAGTGGGCTAACACATGTTTATCTCGACTGTATATGAACATGCAGCCCGCAAAATTCCAACACCTCCCTTTATCTTTGGCGTTCCATTTGGTGTGTATTTCAAAAAATGCAAGTAAGTATTCGTTTTTGATTCTATTCTCATCCTAAAGGAAAACTTTTTCCAACCTATGAACAACCCACAATGGTAAATATTAAAGAAGCAAAATGCGAGGAATCTGAGGTGTTGATCTAGACAACTAAGATCCCGCGCCACATTCCTGTGCACGCCGGCGCTATCTGCTGCCGTACGCGCTGCTCAACCCAACTCTTAGAACCTTCTTAGTAAAATACGGGCCCCGTAAACTTCGTTAAAAAGCATCATTTTTTTTTCCTTATTTTCTACGCCTGCTCATTCACTTTTTGCATAAACAGAGTATGGCATACCTGTATCTCAATGCCTCGAAGCCTGACACTGCGCCAGTGCCGACGCATGCTCGGCAGGCCCTGCTGCATACTCCCATCCTGGCCCCCGGAAGTGCCCAGCATCCGATGCCTTCCACTTCATTGACGCCCCTTCAGCACACATACGACCCCGTACAGCCACACATCCCACCTTTAGCCCCAACGCCTCTAAATTCACTCAATCTGCTGGGTACGCAGACGCCGCTGCTCATGCACCCTGGTCCGACCTCGTATATGACCGACAACCTCCAGCTGGGAAGTTCCTTTCAGCCGATGCCCAATTCTCATGCAAATTCGGCGATGCATGGTCACCCGAATATGCAAAGTATTCCAAATGTGCCGGTCATGTCCAATATTCCTACTCCAGCCGATGTGCAGATTATTTCTGGGGGCACAAATTTCAACAACAATCACAACAACAATCATGCACCAGGAATGGGTCCTGTTTATGGACCAAGTTCAATGCCGCCTCTCAATTCTTTTCTTCACGGCAATCCGTATAGAAGACCAATGCAGGACCCAAACTCTGACCCTGCTAATTTCGGTCCATTGCCGTACCCCGCACAACCGCCGCCGCCACCTCACTATGCACAAATGATGCATGCGCTGGGGCTTGGGATGCCAAATTACCCAGTAGACACTACTCAGCAACATGCAGGGTATAATATGCCCTTAGGTCCGATGCAAGGCAGGCCCAATGTTCTTCCAGGGGTGCCAAATGCATATTATGCAGTGGGACAGCCGCCATTGCAGCAATTCCGATATCCGATTGAAGAGCGCCAGTTCGGTGATGATCCTTATTCCGGTGCTCAGAGAACAAAAATGCCAACTTCGTATCCTGAAGATTACAACAACTCGGCCGCTTACCGTATGGGGCCTCTTCAGCCAACACCCAACATTGGCACTGCGTCTCTGCTTCCTTCTTTTCCGAAACAAAACGATGCTATGAGACCACAACTGTCATTACTTCTGGCCGATCTTAATTCATCTAGATTGGCATATCTGCCCCAGCTGGCAAATACTGGAATCCATGTCAATGCTAGTCATGGCAACGATGATTTGCTTGACGGAAGAATCAACTTCAAGCCTCCAGAAACAAAACAAAACAAACGGCCAAAGATTAACAAGCTCGCTCATGACCTGAAAGAGTCGAAGGTAGTTTCTCTCAAGAAAAGGAAAGTGTTGGTCGAAGAATACAGTTTCGATGAGACGTATGCACACTTCCAAGAAGTTTTGGGGATCTCGAATCCTCGCGTGGATGTGAGCAAAAAGTACGAGCTTGTGCTCAAAACACCTCTAGAACGGTATCTATTTGATTTTTTCGTGCACAGGATCGCCGTGTTCATTGATACATTCTTGGTTCACGAGTTTTTCCAGGTCATCGTATCCGAATTGGCCCTCTACGACGAAACGAGAATGATTCTTGACTCTATGCTTTGTCTCAGCTCTCTTATTTCTCAGCGCATGGACCCGCTGTCCGTGGATGCGTTGTGTCCATATGATTACTATCAAAAATGCGTGTATTCCGTGGGCAAAAACGTTGCTCTTGATAAATCCGAGGATCCTGACGGCAGGATTCTTGCCCGCTGTCTTATTAGCACCAATCTTCTTTGTATCTACGAGATGTTTTTCGTGGCAGTGGACTCTGTGTATGTGAAGGGAGCAGGAGGAATTCTTGCCACCATCATGTCTCGGCCAGATAAACCTGTTGGAGTATTGAAAGTGTCTCCGTTTTACTACAGTTGCTTCTGGGCTACAGTTGTGTGTGATCTTATCTTGTCTTTGAAGCTTGAATACCCTTGTACATTTTCTATTGAATGGATGTGGAAATCCCTAGACCCCACATATGATGAGTACGAGTCTTACGATGCATATTTACACGAGAAAACCGATATAAAGGATGCCGTGGATGATCAAGCAAGCTTTGTCGTTACCAACGAGAAAACGACATGGTGGCTTCACAAAGTCACGTTCTTGTTGATTTTGGTGAACGATTTTCATAACCTGAATGACGTTATTAGCTACGAGGACTTTATGTCCAACAAAGGGTATACGAAATGGCTCGATCTTAAAGGGAAGCTTGAGGAATTCGAAAAAAGAATGCCACTTTACCTAAAACCATTGGTTTTCATGCCGGCTGCTCGGGGCAACGAGTTTCCCAGGATTTTTTTCAAGGACGAAAAAACCGTTGTTGCGGCCATAAATTTCAGACTCGCCAAGCTCTTGGTTCACTCGGCACTTAAAGACAAGCTAAGAGTTTGCGATACTTCGCTTGTCGAAAAAGAGTTGCAAAATTATCCTCGGGATTATAGCGAGAACTTGGCTCGAGAAGTTGCTGGGATCATGAAAACGTATGATGCTGACATGCGCATCTGGCCAATCAACATTCACTCTTTGCGCCAAGCTTCTCGGTTCATTAAGCCTTCATCGCCTTGTTTTGAGACTCTTAAGAACTTGACCGCCAAAGTGATTCTGACCTGTCAAACAAAGCTGAATATCTTAGAGCTAATGGAAAAGTCAGGGGGAAGTAAGGCAGGCTCTGAGCGTTCGTTTGTAGAGGCTTGAGGATTTTACGAAAGTGCTTAATATGACGCTTTTTAGGGCTGAAATACTTATGAATAGTTACTATTAACGTACTTTTTCCTTCAATTGCAACACTAGCGCTGTTCTCGAAGGTATGTATATGAATAGAGAATTGCTTCTGCCATTCCAAGGCTCCTGGTTTGTAGAAAATACCAATTTCTTCTCGGCCGAGTCACTGATTCTACCAAACCCTCCTAAAATATCTGTATCTGAATTGAGCACCAATTGATAGTCACCAGGAGTCTCCACTCCCAATTTATAATCAGGGAATGAGCTTGTTGGGTGAAAGTTGAAAACAAACAAAAGACCGGCCCTTTCGAAAACCACCACCTTGTCTCCTTCGTGTTTTAAAGACACGTATGCCTGAGGCGAGTTCAAAATCCCGTACTTTGTATCCAAATGAAGCATCTCGGAGTCGAAGTTGAACAAGAATTTGTAGCGCAATAAATCATCCTCAATCAAATTATACTGGCGTCTTGCATAGTGGTACGACTCCTGGTTTCCCTCTCTGGGAAAATCCAACCATTCTGGATGACCAAATTCATTTCCCATAAAGTTGAGGTACCCTTCTCCTCCCAATCCAAACGTGAGAAGCCGGATCATCTTGTGCAAAGCGATTCCTCTCGAAACAACCTCGGTCAATGGCGAAAGCACTGACATGTTGGTGTACATTTCCTTATCCATGAGCCAAAAGGCGAGGGTTTTATCTCCCACCAAAGCCTGGTCGTGGGACTCGCAGTAACTAATACATTTTTCCCCGTGTCTCCGATTGGTCAAGGTGAACACAATGTTGCCAAGATCCCATTGCTCGTCTTGCAAATGCTTCAAGATTTTGATCCACATATCAGGTACAGCCATTGACAACCGATAATCAAACCCAATTCCGCCCTCAGATACTGGCAAGCACAAGGTGGGCATGCCGCTTACATCCTCCGCGATCGAAACAAACTTGAAGTTATCGTTGGTGGCGCTGATTTCCTCAAGCAATTTGTGTGCTAAAATAAGGTACGTTATAGCATCATTATCGACCAAGTCTGGGTTGAAATACTCACTGTAGTCCCCGCTGAAGCCGTAACTCAAGCCGTGGTGTTTGTACAACATACTAGTGACGCCATCAAAACGAAACCCATCGAATTGATACACGTCGATGAAAAACTTAAGGTTTGACAAGAGAAACCGCAATGTTTCGTAGTTCGAGTAATTAAAGAGCCGTGAGTCCCACAAGTCGTGATTGCCCTTGTTTCCTCCGTGGAATAAGTAGTGGTCAGTTCCGTTGAAATTGTTCAATCCGTCATCAACATTTTTGGAACTATGGGAATGCACCACATCAAGCAAAACACGGATGCCTAATTTATGTGCATGGTCCACGAGCTCCTTGAGATCTTCGGGAGTGCCGTATCTTGAAGAAATAGCAAAGAAATTCGTCACCTGGTACCCGAAACTGGCATAATATGCGTGTTCCATCACTGCCATTAATTGAATCGTATTATACCCAAGCTTGTGGATGATAGGCAATGTTTTCTGGGAAAACTCACGGTAAGACGCGATTTTGGGCTCAGGAGACGAGATTCCCACGTGTGCCTCGTAGATTTTGATTCCATCTTTTTCACTAAATCTTGGTCTTGGGTTTTCAAATTTATATGTCTTAGCAGGGTTCCAAAAGCGGCCTTCATAAACAGGTTCTGTCTTTGCAGGCGTTGCACGCGTGGCCCATGGATCAAGGCGAAAGATCCGCTCACCCGAGGGAAGCACCATAGAGATTTTGTATCTTGAATCATGATCGATTGCAAATTCTCCAGCCAGTGTTGGTGAAATCACCAATTTCCAGAGGTCAAACTCGTTTTCCCGTGCAAAAACATGAGTGTCAGTATTCCAGTTATTAAAGTCTCCAACAAGCGCCACGCTGGTGACATTCGGGATATATTGATAGGCAACAATTTCTTTTGTTGATGGATTAGCGTGCACGCCATACTTCTCATACGAAGTTGCAAACTGCGAGAGAGAGTTTTCTGTTTTGGTAAGGGCGTCTTGCCATTGTTGGCGTTGCAACTGGCGGCTGATTAATGCATTTTTATATGGTTCCAACCAGGGATCCAAATCCAACGCACCTTTTACAAGATTTGTTTCAGATTCAACTTTCAGAGCCATTATGTAAGTTGTCTTTTCTTTCTTTTTTAAAAACTTTTTTTTTTTTTGGTCCAGGAATCAAATGTGGGGAAGCACTGGTAGATGATAATGTAATAAAATCCAGAGACTCAAAAATTAATAAGCAAATAAAAGAATTAAAGCAACCAGGAAGAAAAGGAAAAAAAAAGTTTATAAAACTGTACTGGGAAAACTTTCGAAGCACCTGGGCCTTGATATATACCTAACATTTTCTAATCTTTTTGGGAAAGCTGCCTTCAACAAAATTGTTGAGTGTGCGGGGGGCCCAGCCACGCGACAAAGGTGGGGGTGTCCTATTTGGGCGTGGTGCATGAACTCTAATGTATGGAACGCCCAGTAAGTGGGGCCCGCATGGCATTATTCCGGCAAAGTTGGCGCTTACGCTATCTATTCTTATATCAAAACTTATTCTTATATATTTTCCAAATTATCTCATACTTTTGAGAATTCTTTTTCTTGCATCTTTTCTGCGGATTTCTTTCCCCACGTCTATATTAAGCGAACGCAGTCAGGGGCCGCGTGTGTTTCGAATCTTTATTTTGGGCAGGCATGAAGGCGCCCGAAATCTGCGCATGAGTGTGCTGGCTCCGATGAAAGAAGATGATCCCTTATTTTTCCAAACACCAGAGAAATGCATAAAATGATAAAAAAAAAAATTGAAAAGGCGTAGGTTAGAATTTTTTTTTCTTCTTTTTTTTTTTAAATTATCGATGGTGTGTTTAATTCTGCCAATAATCAGTTTGGCTTGGCAAAATAAAACTTCCGATATGAAGTGTGCATAATGAATCGAATTTTATAAACAGCTAAAAAAAAAAAAAATTATGTATTCTTCAGTACAAACCATCTATTCATAATTTTTAAAGTCTTTCGAGTGTCCTGACTAACCCCTGGATGCTAAAGTTAGAAATAGGATTAGTAGGCACTGAAATCAGCATCCCAACTCTTGATAACCCCATCAAGACCAACACTGGCGAAAGACCCTTTGGTGTCGGAGTACTGCAACCATGCCAAGTCTGAAACTCCAGTTTGGTGAGTCAATTGCGCCTTTAATACCTTTGATGGTCTAGCGACGGAGTAAATATAGATTCCGCAATCCAAACCCCCACTGACTAAAAACTTTGAGTCGGGCGTCCATTCAGCCCCATTAACTCTACTGCTGTGGAACGCCCATCTAGTAGTGATGGCAGTCTGATCTTTTGTGCTGTAAAGGGTGTATTTACCAGTTGTCTCTGCAACCGCGACATATGCACCATCAGGGGAGACTTTGGCTAAGTTTGGAGCGGCTCTCAACACAGGGTAAGTATGGGCATGTGTGATGGAAGGGCCCGTTTCATAAACCTCAAGTCTTTTATCCGTTTCGTTGGTCACGAAAACAGAACTTGCACCTGGAACAGAATCGAGTGAAGAAGCAACAAACTTGAAGTCCTCTTCGGCCAAAAGCGCAAGCGAAGTGTCAAAGACCTGTAATTTATCTTCGAGCAAGACCACAATGTTGTTGGTGATGGATATTCCCTTTGGTTGACCCTGCAAATCGTACGACTTGACTAAGTTCCCGTCTTTCCATAAGTTGAGCTTATCGTCCCAGCCAGTGGTAACAACAAACTCGCCAATACTTTTCACCCCAGTGATGTAGTTTGAATGCGCTTGTGTATTTGAAAATAAGCGAACCTCTTCATCAACCTTAAAGTCTTTGATATCGCGCTGAAACACAGTTCCGTCCGATCCACCAGAAATCAACTGGTCTCCAACAACTGCCACCTTTGTCAAAGCACGCTGGTGTCCGCGAATAACATCTGAGGGCGAAGATGCGTCATGTTTGAAAAGATTGATTTCACCATTTAAGGAGAGCGATAACACGTAGTCCTTGGTCACGACGACGCCCACTTGCTGGTGCTCGACAGAAGTGGCCGATGAAAGCGAGTAGACGTGCGCTTGTGAGAGGCCCTCTGTATTCCATTTCTTCAAAGTGTTATCGGCTGAAGAGGTGACAAATGAAGTAGAGTCGGCGAACCACGAGACCCCTGAGATACCACCCTCGTGCGCTTGTTCCCTTTTCTGGATGAATTCTCCTGTCTTTCCATCGTATAAAACAATCGTGCGGTCAGAACCTACAGAAACAAGCCACTTACCATCAGGAGAAAACTTGACCGCACGTGCTGCATTTGTGTGGTGCGTACGCGAACTCTTATCGAACTTGAACGGAGGTCCTGTGAAAAACACCATTGATTTATCGTCGCCCACAGTAGCGGCTCTATAAGGTCTCTGGGGCTTAATGTCGACAGCATTGATAGTCTCGGAGTGGCCCTGGATCTCTCCAATCGAGTTTCCTGAATCCCACGTGAAACAGTGGCCAAACTTCTCCTTGCCGCTACCCACAGCAATAATGCGTGCGTTATCAGCATCCCAGGCAAGCGCTTTAATGGGACCGCCCAATACATCAAACTCGGACTTGATCACAGGCTGCTCAAACGTGTTTTCCTTCCCGTAAACAGAGGCGTCCCAAATAATCACGTGGCCCGATTCGTCACCGGACGCGATATAGTTGCCCGAGGGACTGAAAGCGGCCGCCGTCGCTGTCACCGTATGTTTGGTGAATTGCGTTGGCTTGAGTTTTGGCGATTCATCGAGTGAACGTACAATCACTGATTTTCCTGCCGCATAAGCGATCCTGTTGTTGACTGAATCGTAGGAAATGAAGGTGGACGCACCTCTGGCGGTTGCCGGTTGCGGGGGAAATAAATTGGTTTGAGCAATCATGGTGTTTCTTTCAAGTGAAAAATGTTTTTTTTAGTAACTTTTTTTTTTTCGCCAACGTCAGATATTAGTCGGAATAAAATATTAGCCGGGTAATGAAACTTGAAAAGGATTGGTTTATCTTGCCATGTAAGTATTTGCGCCAACGCCTAATCTTGTTGTTGCGAGGGCTGTGCGCGGTTACTGTGGCGGCTGTGAGCGCAAAATTTTGGGCCGGGCCGAAGTGAGAAAAAAGAAAAATGCAAAAAGCCTTTGGTTGCAAATTGAGAGGCGGGGAGCCCCTATTTATATACCGTATACAGCTGTTTGATTTTAGTGTTTGTACTATGTAAGGAGGCTGCAACTTGTATATTGTATTTGCAGCCATATCTCGCCTATCTTTCCAGAAAGGAATCTCTTTTTGACTATTCTTTTCTTATTTATGTTTTGTAACGGGCGGCTAACCAGTCCGCACCCATAGCATTAGGCTCCATGAATAATTAACTTTCAACCATTAAAACAAATGCTTCTTCCTCTCTTTCGCTCTGCCACTTTATCTAAATCTCTGTGTAAAGATTCTTTCAGGCCCCGCCTCCTCGTATTCGGCCTTGCTGACCCACATTTGGTGGAACGAGCCCAACGAGGCGAGCACGCTTCCGCCAATCCACGTTTGGTTGGCCCGCTCAGTAGAATTTCCAAGTGCATGGAGACGCACCTTGAGTCCCGGGTTAGCGCTCAGTAACTCCGTGTTAAGGCGCTCAGTCAATTGCGGAATGAGCGATGTACCACCCGTGACAATTACGTTATGTGCGATCGATGTACGCAAGTCAATGTCCACTGCAGCAAGTGTGTGGGAAATCATTTGTGATAAGCCACGAACAGCTTGCGTTGAGGCAGAAGAATTGCCATTTTCTGGGGCTGGCGTGGGAGTGGCAACGTCCGTATCTGTTTTACGGGTACGCTTGGGGCGATAGTCATCATATGGACTACTGATCGTCATTTCACCATTGTTGGCGGGATATTTGTGGGAGTATTGGGCGTCGCTAAAAGGATGCAATTCTGGTTCAAACAACGCGTCAGTCACACTGAATCTCTCCAGTGTAACCGTTACAACTTGGCCTGTGGGGAGCTCTATTGTACGAGCATGCTCCAGCTCAAGATCCATCCCCGATTCTGTGCCAGTTGCTTTTGTGGGCATTTTTTTCTCGGGTGCCTCGAGCAAAAGCTCCTTGAACTCCGTGAAAATCTTTTGCTGTTGGTAAGCATCAAAAGACTCTGTGATATTGTCAGGCAATACGCGGGGCGTGTAACTAGCCAACTCTGGATATGCGACAGGAGATTTATCTTTGACCCGATATTTGGGCGCAAGGTCAAGGCCAGCAAACTTTGCCTTGAGCACGTCCTGGATATGGTCATTGATAAACTGTCCAGCATACCGCGTACGTGTAGAGTTTTTAAGTAAACAGATGCCATCCACCACGGGCACACAACTGGCGGATTCGTGGCCTATATCTACAACCAAACAACTCAGGCGGCCCTGCTGGAACGAGATACACGTGGGCGTTTTCGCCAAATAAAGAGCGGGGAAGTCGAACTCCTCGAAAAATGTCTCCACCATCTTCTGACGGTATTTTTGTGGCGCCCACACGGGCTCAGTGATCAAAATCGGCTGTTCGGTATAATCAAGCGCCATTACGCCATCGAAATAATGCCGGTATTGCGCCACTGCAGCATCCCAATCATGCACCAATCCGTCCTTCATAAGAGGCAATATCTCACGTCCCGGTTTGGGGAAATCAAGACTACCGTCAAACAGTTTGGTGCCATCTGAATCCTGAGCATACCAAGAAGGAGCAATTACACGAGGGAAATCGTCACCCGCATAGCCAATTCTGGTGGAATATGAGCCGGGATCCAAAACAACGGCATTTATTTCGTCACCGCCATAGACAGCTGCAGCTGCGTTTGTGGAAGACATAGTACTTGCCAGATTTAAGTGGAGCTTTTACTTGAGCCATGAAAACTACATACTTGAGGCCCGTTTGTTTCTCCAAATCACGTGACTTTCGCGTGACATTAAGAAAGTGCCCACTAATTGATCTCTATATCAGAATCGTTAACTATCTAATTTAAAAAAGCTATTCTAATTTTGTATTGTATATTCACTTACTTAAACTTATTTTCGGGCTCACTTACAAGACCTTGGTTTCGGTGTCGATCAAATCGATCAAAAATTCGGCCTCCAATCTCTTTCTTCCCTCTCTAACCCAGTCATCAGCCAACTTCCTCGTCCAGCCCTTCAAGTTAGCCACCTCCTCAACGGCCACGTCCAACTCTCCGCGCACCAAGCTCTGCTCGACTCTGCCAATCACTGACTCGATATCCTTGCCATCGGGCTTTGCACCTTTAACTGGTACCAACAACTTAGAGAAAAAGATCGATGCAAAGTGACCCAACAAACCGGCATTGGGGGGCAACAATGATGCCGATCTTAACTCAGGCGTAAGCTGTTCCCATGCAGTCAACAATTGCGGCACGGTCAAAATCGATTGAGTGCTCTCGTTTTTGAGCACTGGCTTCAATTCCTCAAGAGCCAATGCAATTACTTCATCATTAGCCTTGCTTGTAGCAGACTCCAAGCCCTCGACAAATGGCTTGAAGCTTTGTGCAGGTGCGTCTTCTGGGGTTTGAGTCAACAAGGACTTCAATTTCGCCGATGCACGCTGAATAAATGTCTTGGACTTGATCGAAGAAACCTGTTGTTCCAATCCTACGGCAAACTTCTCCACATCTTCCAATCTCGCAGAAAGTGCATCCAAGTTCTTCAATCTGCCGTCACGTTCCTCATCGATTTTTCTCTTGACCATTTCCTCGAATTTTCTTGTCTGCTCGATTCTCACCATCGTGGTAGCGTTAACGGCAGCTTGGCTGAGTGCCTTTGTAGCGGCATCCACCTCTTTTGAAAGTCTATCCTTGTACTTCTTTTCCAAAATCAACTTCTCTTGATTGTATTGGTCCAACATGTTCTGGGTCAAGTCCAACTCCTTTTGCGTGTGTGCAGTAAGCAACTGCGTCTTGGTATCCTTCAATCTGTTTTGCAATTCCTCTTCAAAAGAGTTGTTCAACGCAGCCAACTTCAGCGATAATGCACTGATGTTTTCACTAATTTGCTTGACCATGGCATCTTTTTGTGGACCAAGGTTGCTTCCGTCAAGCAAATCAAGCAAGTCGTTGAATGACTGAATAGTTGCCTTCACAGAGTCATCTGCAAGACCAGAAACGCCGTCCTTTAATGCTACAAATGGGATTTTCTCGATTTTTCCCTGCACGGTCTCAATGCCGACGGATTTTTGCAATTGTTCGGATGGAAGCGCACCTTGAGCTTGGCCCAATTTCTTCTTAGTTTCTTCGATTAATTGGCCTCCTTGTTGCTCGATTTTGTGAGTCAATTCCTCAATTGTGTCCTTAGATGGAAGTGCTACTTTTGAAGACAACTTTGTCCATAAATTCTGGACATCAGCAACCGAGCCGTTCTCAATAACATCAATCAATTCCTCGTAATAAGGCAACTGCTTATCAATCACAAAATCCATGACCCGTTCGTTTTTGGTAGCAGTATATAAGGTACCACCATAAACAACCGAGGCCACAAGCACGGTCTTCCACAAAAGGCCTGCAATCGAAAATGGCTTTTTTGGTTTGGCCTCATGTTCATTGTTTTGCGTCACTTTGGCCTTGACTTCGGTATTCACTTCTGTTTGTGATTTAGGCACGCCTTGAAGATCGGCTTTGACTGCCTGAGAGGTAGCGGGTTTTCCGGGCAGAGCCACGGGAGTATTAAGCACACGTGCAGACAGCACGAGTGTTCTTCCAGCACGCAAGTGTGTGGCTGAAGAAACAGCACGTTTGGAGACAGCGCCAATCATGAGTGTGGGTGTTATATTCTTTCAATAATAGCTTAGTTTCAACTGAAGCCCAAAGTTTTCGACCAGTTATTGGTCAACCATAAAGTTGCGCGCGCGGACTTTTTTTTTTAACAAGGTGCACGGGTGCGTGGCATGCCAGCAGTCGCCCGCTTAAACACGAGACATGGTGGGGGGTGATAAATTACTGTTCTGTCTTTTGAATAATTGCTTTCAGGTTTGCTATTCCCATTCATTTACGCTGGGTGAAGACATTCACTTGAATTAGTACATTCAATCATTGTTTGAGGAAGGAAACACTTTGAAAGTGGACGTTTGCGCGCAGTCTTTGAACAGTCATAGGTTTAAAAGTCTGCCTATTAAGTCTCTCAAGAAGCTTGTTTAATAATTATTTCACAGGTATTCTCGGTAAAAAAAAAATATTAGGGCAGTCACACAAATCTTTATTCGAGATATACCCACCACTGTAAAGTCATTTATCCAAGGCTATTAGGCTTGCTAGCATCAACATAATTGTCCTTCTTTAACCCTTTTCCGATGCGTCGCTAAACTCCGGTCCAGTATTAGTGTTTCGTAGTTACATTCTGCTGATGCGGCACTTTCACGCAATCGTAAATCTCCTCCAATCCGCGCTAACACGCCCGGAGTTTAGACTGCCAGGGTGACCGGTGCTTGATCGGATATCCTCATTTCCCAGATAATCTTACACAAAGCTAAATAATCTGTTTCAACTTTTTACCATGATTTCGAAAGAAAAAGTAATAAAAGAAATTTATCACACACTTTCTGTGTCTATGGTTTTCCGCAATCAACCTCGCTGGTCTTAACTCCGCGGTGAGGCTTGGTCTTTTTTTTTTTTTTTTTTTTTTTGTGGGGTAACTATCTGAGAAATTGACTCTATGTTTCGGAATTACGTGCCATGTCATGGGTCTCGGTCCCATAAATATAAGGTGTAGATTTGCCATGGCTAGAAATTCAACAAATCCTCACTGCTGTCTAAAAAAGGAGACTTTGATCATTGCTCTACAGTTCATCCGGAAGACAAAAGAAAGAAAACCAACAACAACAAATTTTGAATAAATACCATAAATATGACTGCTTCCATGGAAGATTTAAAACCAATTGTTTCTCATGACAGTGTTATGCCAGTAAGGACCGAGGGTCATGGCGATCATGTCGTTGTGTTGGGCGATAAAAAATACTACAGACACGAATTAATGAGAGCATTTGGTGGAACAATGCAATCTGAGAGATACCTGGAGCCAGAGCCCCCGAAGTTTGGAAACGCTGCAGCTTTGGGTCTCTCTGCATTCGCCACAAGTGCATTTGTTTTGGGTCTTTGCTTGGCCGGTGCCAAGGGAATCTCCGTCCCTAATATATCTGTCGGCTTATGCTTTTTTTATGGAGGGGTCGCTCAGGCAGCAGCAGGAATATGGGAGTTGGTCTTGGGGAACACGTTTGCGGGCACGGTTTTATGTAGTTTTGGATTTGGATTCTGGATGTCGTTTGGGGCAATTCATGTGGAGGCTTTTGGGATATTGGCCGCATATGGCGATGACACGAAGCAATTCAACAACGCGGTCGGGTTTTATCTTGTTGGCTGGGGAATTTTCACGTTCATAATGTTGTTGTGCACGCTCAAGTCGACTCTCATATTCATGGGACTTTTCTTCACCCTAGACATCGGCTTCTTCTTGCTAGCTGGATACTATTTCAATGGTAACGCCTTATTGTTGAAATCTGGTGGCGTCTTTGTTATTTTGGCAGCATTTTGTGGGTGGTATTGTGCTTTTGCAGGCGTGGCCACTCGAGAAAATTCTTACATCACTCCATTTGCAATTATGCTACCTGTGTTTGGGAATTCTGTTGCGTGAAATCCCCTTAAAATCGACTTGAAGATAAGGTCACAATAATTAGACGAAGGCAGTGGAGTTTTCGGGAGAATTTGTTCAAAATCTCGTTGGAGTGTGGCTGAAAGTAGATGGCCCTAATTCCATCATTAAAAGCTGCAGCCAATTCATAGCCCCACTTTTGCATTCCGAATTATCGCTGTAAGGAAATACGTAATAATTGAACGCTTTCAATTTCAAACAACCACCACATCCTCAAACTAGCTCTAGACAAGGCCCTTCTTTATCAGCCTTAGATCATTCACTTTGGTTATTAATATCAATATCATTTTATCAGGATGGACATACATCGGCCGCGTAATTAATTGTTATTAATTCCCCCACACATGCAAGGATGTCACGTAAAGCACTTCGTGAAAATGTAAACAAAAACAAAATGTGACGAAAGAGTGTGGTGAACCTGCACACACTCGACGACTCAAAATTCCTAGATAAGCGCAGAACCACGCGTTCGAGTGGCTTCAATTTGATGCAGAATGCTGCCAACGACAAAATTCAAAAAAAGAACTTGAAAAAAAAATTAAGAGTAAGCTAGCAGCCTTTTTTCTTTTGGGGGTTAAAAAAGGCAAAGAGATTTTTATCATCGCCGTACCTTTTTTTTTTTTTCTTCCCATTTTTATCTTATGTTCGCGAGCTCAAGTCAGAAAACAAAACAAAACACGCGGCCGAGGAATGCAGCTGCAGCGGATCGCGTTTTCCGTAAACATGAAGCCACGCCGAAAAAGGGCTTTGCGCAAAAGGTCCACGGATTTTCATCATAACATGGGTCCCGAAAATTGATCAAATCGTTGTTTTTTTTAGTCAAAAACGTTATTCATCAGGATCGATAAATGGAGAGTCAATAAAATATATCAGTAAAGCTTTTAAAATGAATGTGATGCTTGGAATTCATCACAAGCATTTCCATATTTTGAAATGACTGTGGACATCGGACCGCCTCAGGAAATGCCGTATGCAATGCACATGCATGATATGTGGCTTTACCTCACTATCGTTTATCTAAACGATAAGAATTTTGATCATGAATAATCTGAAAGGGGAAGTTTGCAACTATATAAAGGCTTTTCCCAATGTCTCGTGTCACATCAAATCCTGCTGGCTATCAAAACTTTTCCAGAAATCGAGACTTCTAGCATGATGTATCTTCCTTATGCTGCAGTTCTTGCTGCCGTGGCGTCAGCAGCAAGTATCCCCGATGTTAAGCTGAGCAACCATTTGAAACTTGACTTTTCTGTCTTGAGAGGAAATTCGAAATCTACCGCACAGAAGGGTGCTCGCGAAGGCCTTGTCGCTAGAGATGGCCTGTACCTTCTTGAGTTGGACAATCAATTGAGTTTCTATTCCTCGACCCTTAAGGTTGGTTCCAATGGAGATGAGAGTATTGTTCTTGTTGACACTGGGTCCTCCGATTTATGGCTTATGTCGAGTGATGTGGCGTGTTATCCTCTGCCGCTTTCCAAGAGATATGTCGATGACTTTGAAGAGTCATTTGTTGGTCCTGACCTCGCAAAAAGACTCACCCAAGCTGTATCGCTGAGTGCATCGCCAACATCCACCTCTACTCAAAGTACTGCTACTATCGATCGGTCTTCATGTACTGCTTTAGGTTCCTTCAACACAGAAGCCTCCAGCTCATTCCACTTTAACTCATCTGCGCCAGCTTTCCATATTACTTACGGTGATGGAACTTTCGCCAAAGGTATCTGGGGAAGTGACTCTGTGTCTATTGGGTCATTTACTGTGCCTGACACGAACTTTGCTGTTGTGAACGATACAACCTCGCTGTTTGGTGTGTTTGGAATTGGTCTTTCTGGTTTGGAAGTCACTTCCGCTTATGCCAAGCCCAAAAATAGATACACGTATGAAAACTTTCCAATTCGCTTGAAGGAAACTGGTGTCATCAACAAAGTTGCATATTCGCTTTATTTAAATGATTTTTCCTCGCTGTCTGGATCTGTCTTGTTTGGTGCTGTCGATCATGCTAAGTACACAGGAGAATTGCAAACTGTCCCCGTCGTCAATATTTACTCAAAACGTTTTGCGAACCCTATTGCTTTCTACGTTGCTGTTGATTCTGTGAACATGGTGGATGCTTCGCAAAACATTCCATTATCTGGTTCCTCCTTCGCTGGATTGTTAGATTCTGGTACCACGTTGACCTACCTCCCACTGACAATTTTGAAATCAATCGCTTCTCTGTTGAACGGACAGCCATCAAGCTTTGGCTACTACGAGGTGGATTGCATCTATAACACCAGCTCTGCTAATGTAGTCTACAACCTTTCAGGTGCCGAGATCAAAGTTCCTTTGTCTGACTTAATCATGACTGCGGCATTGGCTGGAACTAATGATTCTAAGTGTTACTTGGGCCTCGTGGATCTGGGAGATAATACCGCTATTTTAGGTGATAACTTCCTTCGTCACGCCTATGTTGTTTATGACTTGGAGCAGTATGAGATCTCTTTGGCCCAAGTCAAGTATTCGAGCGATGAAAATATTGAGATCATTTCCAGCACTATCCCACTGGCTGTGAAAGCCCCTGGCTATTCTTCGACTTCTCTCGCTTCTACCATTATCCCAGAACCAACTAATTCCCACTTGACTTTCGCCACCACGACTTCTTACTGGACTGGGCTTAATACTTCTACCACAACTGTCTCTCCAAGTGGAAGTATCCCAACTGTTGTGGTTGAAATTCCTTTCACGGTGACTTCCACTTCCACTTGGGCTGGCTCTTACACTTTCACCGAGGTTGTTACTGGTACTGATGGGCTTGAGACCCCAGTTGTTGTACTTCCAGAACTCTCTTCCTCTGTTGCCTCGTCTTCTGTTGCCTCGTCTTCTGTTGCCTCGTCTTCTGTTGCCTCGTCTTCTGTTGCCTCGTCTTCTGTTGCCTCGTCTTCTGTCATTGGTCTCTCTTCGGCTTCTGTGGCAGCTTCTTCGGTTGTCCCATCTTTGGGATGGAACTCATCTTTTGTCTCAACTGTCAGCTACACATCAACCTACGAAGGGTCTGCCTCTGGAAGTCTTAACAGTATCACCACGGAAAATGTTCCAATCCCAAGCTCTGCTTGGGTGAATTCTGTTTCTGGCTCTTCGATTAGTCTTACTACGGCTACAGGAATCGTTGTTTCCACATCAACGAACTCTCTAGGTGTCACTGAGCTTATTACTAGCACATTCACAACCATTTATTGTCCTGAAAGCACGGCTGCAGCGGTCACGAGCGCCTCCTCTGCCAGCAGCCTCACAACTGAAACCAAAACCATTGTTTCTGCTTCTACAAATGCCGCAGGATCCACCGTCTTTGTCACAAATACATTCACTACCACATATTGTCCAGAGAGCTCTTCCATCGCTTCTACAAATGTTGGCGCTTCGAGCAATCTCACTACTGAGACGAGGATTTCTATTTCAGCTTCTACCGATGCTTTGGGATCCACTGTGCTCATTACCAACACATTTACAACAACTTATTGCCCTGCAAGCAATTCTGGCGCCAACAGCGATGCAACATACACATCTGCCGTTTCCTCTGGTACAAGCTCGTCTGCTTCTCAAGAAAGCCTTGTTTCATCCATTATCGCTAATAGCATCGTTTCCTCTGCTTCAACGGTATCTTTGGCGTCCTCGATCATCTCTATACCCACTTCATCGACTGTTTCCGGGGACAAATTTGATGTCTCATCCCAAATTAAATCTAGCAGTGTGAATGGCGCGGCTTTCTCTTCGGCCTCTGCAACTGTTACAGGAACTGGTTCTGTAAGCTCCATTTCTGCTGCGCCAACTTCGTCCATCACGATCTTGCAAGGTGGCTCCCCTAAGCTCTCCGTAACCATGGCCATATTGCTTGCACCCATTCTTGCTTTGCTTTAAAGAAACTTGATCACTACTTAAAAAATATTCCCATATATATATACACATATATATGTGGGTGGGTGTGTTTGGAAAAGTCCAATTCAAATAATTGAAATAAATTATAAAAATGGCTAGTTGTTTTGCCTCATTCTGTAGTTATTAATATTATGTCTCAAATGATTTGTTTTCGACTCTCATTAGTCATTACTTATTTCGTATGATACTTACGAATGCCGTGAAACTCGATGAGCAAAGGTCGTATGAAACTCAAAGTACCAACTTATCGCTAAGGTCATCACTTGTCTTTCGGCAAACACATACCCATTCACAGTACAATTTGAATTCTTCAGAAGCGACTTCACAAACGCTCCATGATTCAAAAATCAAAAATTCTCGTGTGTTCATTGCTTTAACATTTAAGTAGTATTGTCTCGAAGGAACGAATGTGGTAGGTGGGGTTGAAACAAAATAAAGAATCTGTGTTTGAATATGAAATCATTTTCTGAAATCAATTTTGGGCTAGATTGGAGGTTTGGAATGATTCTGCTCACATTGGTTCTAGTATCCAAAAAAAAAAAAAAAAAACGTGTGTGAAGCTAGCTCGAACAGCAGCTCAAGACTGAGATGTACTTCTCTTCTTCGCTTTCCTCTCCTAAAATCTGGAGTAAAGAATAAATACATTTTGACTTGGGGCCGTCTATACCTACTTTAACAAAAACTAGACATCAATCTGAAAACAAAAAAGAGATACATTTGTGATATATCTCAGCAAGAATAGAAGGTTTGAGACTACGCGTAATCCTTGCTTTCATTCTTTTTCTTTTCTCTGATTGATGAGTGGCTCGAAGCGACTGACTTTTTTGTTCTTTAAAAAAGAGCTTCAGTGGCTCGTGATATCGTATGGACGACGCAAACAAAATTGTTGAACCATGATTAATATGACAGGTTTTTATTCGATCTTTCACTCACTTAAATCACGCTTAAAGTTCTCACAGCGAAGCAAGTCACGCATCGAGTTACACATCTAAGTAAACGAGAGTTTTTGTTCATTGATGCGCATACTTGTCGCCCTCAATTTTCTTCGAAAAAACCTAGTTTAGGGACGCGTGCTGACGCTTCTTTGGATTACTCAATGAAGAAATATTCACCTGAAATGCCACAATTCGCGAAGGGTGCCACTCAACAATGTTCTCTTTTCGTAAGTTTCAAAATTAAATTGACCATAAAGACGAAAAAAAATAGTAGACATCAAACTTTGGATCACCGAAGTCATGACTTTCAAACTTCGCTTTGTCAAAAAATGGCATCTATTTTCAATTAGCGAGGTATTCAGCGTCTGCGACGACTGGTTTCAGCAAAGAGAGTGGCTTAATCTTTAGACGTGTTACAAGCTAATTGGATTTTTTGATCGCAGCTAGAAGAAGTTCATGAAATCGCACCTAATCATGCTTGTAATTCAGAATCGATTTTTGTCTCGGAAGAAAAACTTATAATATTCGATTTTCCAACCGGGTATTATCACTTGCTTTTGCAGGATTTTTGAGTCTGTTCGAACCAGGTAGCTAAATGATGCACATACCCAGGAGAACTGAGTATTGTTTATAAAAGTTTGAGAGTAATGTATGTAAGCTTCTGTAGGTGATTAAGGTTTTAGAGAGCGGGAACTGAGGGTAAATGGTAAGGGCACGAGCGTAAACGCGGTGAGGTTTTTCCTCGTCGCGGGAAAAAGAAATGGAATATTTTCCTTCTTCTTTTTTCCTTATCGGATTAAAGGCGGTTTAATTTAGTTTATTAAAATAAACAGAGGACGTAGACTTGCAGGTTAGTCGAACCTCTTTATAAACCTTACAAACCGTAGTTAAGCATCAGGCAGGGTGCGCGCATCTGAAACCCAGTTGTCGTAAACTCCAACAGTTTCACCACCGACACTGTACAATTGTGAAACGAGTGTCAGTTTTTAGTAATTGTGACGGCATTCCAGTAGCCTTTTACAAGTTAATAATTACAAACTTCGCAATTTTTTTTTGTTTAAAATAGATTTATCTTTTTGCACACAAATTCTGAATTATTGGACATTTTGATTCAAGGAAAGAGAAAAGAATTGCGAACCGAAAAGTTCACGATCAAATAAAATATAATTCTGTTAAGAAACGTTCTGGGGTTCTTACTAGTAAGGGGGTTAGATGTCTATTCCTAGTTATGATCCTGCTTAAGCTTCGTCCTTCCTCCACTCCTGGCCTTCGGCCACTCCTGGAGTAGTACCTCGCCCGCGGGTCGTGGGTCTACCGTACCCACGTGACCCGCCTACGCTGGACTCAGGGCTCACGCCCCAAGTCCCTATCTATATCCTAACAAATTCCAAGCACAGATAAGACTGGAAATAATTGAAAGAATGAATGAAATTTTTTGGTATTGATTATCATTATGATCGATGCTCGTGTAAAAACAAATTACCTTAGTTTTCTTCTGAATGTGATGATCAAAAACTGATGATTTCCGCATTGTCCAATCATATGAATTGCATAGTGTCACGTGATGTTATATTGCGTCGACGGGAAAAATGAAATATTATCCCGTATAAAGTAGATATAGGATGAATATGGGTCTGAGTGAGAAAGAGGACAGCCCAGTGTATATACGTAACGAAATCATGTTAAAACCTGATTGATTCTTAAAAATACAAATTATTAAAAACGCCGGTGTATGCGAAGTTAAGAAGTCCGAGTGCCCACACTCGCTGTTTAACGAATCAGACAATGCGCTCGAGATGACGGTCAAATACTTGATCTTTGAACAGAAAGATACAATTGGAGACCCAGAGAAAAAGTGTGTCTTCTAAAAATTTGAGAGGGGTGTAGAATCTTTGGAGCCAGTCTTGCAATAACAATAAATTTGCTTTGAATAAAATTACATGTGTGCGCTATGAATATTTAGAATTAGACTTTGAAGTACTTTGGTCTCTCCTGTTTAACCTATTTCAACAAGCTAACATCAAATGCACTGCGACCTGATGACGGTGCATTTCACTGAGTTTGTAGAAATCAAACGAGCTATTCAATCGAAGTTCCTCTCTCATGTTTCTGAGAAAATTGTGGTCTAAATACCAGCCTGTTAAAAAGGAATTCTCACATCAGAAATAAAGCCTCTGGGCCGTCATAGATGAAGCAAAGTCACTAACTCTCAAGGTCTTAGGATTCTCCTGTGCCCTCAATTCGTGCTTTTCAGTCATTCTATGGTGCTGCTTCCTTCAATAAAAAGAAATCCAACTTTAAGCACCCACTACAAGAGTGGCGCAAGCGTTCCGACTTTTGCCACTTACTTAAAAACGTTTTGTAATTCTGTTAAAACACGTTAAAAGATTCTGATTATTAATATGGTCAGAAATTAATTCCTAGTCATCATCTTGTTTAAGCTGGGGTATTTTTATACACCAGGGAGTAGTCCCTCGGCCGCAGGTCGTGCGACTGCCGTACCTTCGTATAAATCAATTCATCCCTATCTTATTCCAAACAAATCCAAGCTAGGCTACAAAAAACGGAATTTGAACTTCTTAGCGACAAACTACCGTAAAAACTCGAAAAAAAATACATAAGTAATTAAAAAAATAAGAATTCTCGTTTGGTATAAATCGTAAATTATACTAGCTGGTCACGTCCGTCATCAAGTACAAGCAGCAAATTTCGGATTTCGAAGGCTTCAGTCGCTTCGAATTTGATTTGGGCCTACAAGGCGAAAATCTGTTGGCGATTTTGATTCCACTATCAGAACTGGCCAAAGTTCAACAACATTTATCGTAACAACTATTGAAGAGACTGGATCTATTGACGAAATTTTTTACTGCATGGGTGGCAATATGACGAACAACCTGATTGAGCCATTTGTTTACGCATTCGATTGCTTTCTTGTATGCACCCTCCTACCCAACAAACAAACTCGTAACAAAATGCGGGTAGTGTACATTGAAATACACGCCCGGGATGGCGAGCAGAAATCCGATGCACTACGGCGTTATCGGAAAGCGCCGTCTTTTCCGCTCTACGAGCTCAGCAACTCGATGCACTACGGCGTTATCAGAAAGCGCCACAGTCTTTTTCGTTTCTGTACGAGCTCAGCAAGAATGCACCACTTTTACGTTTTTTCTGTTTCCCACCAAAAAACCAAAGCAAGCCATTTTATTCAAAATATTCAAAAATTAATATGGGTGAGAAGAAAAAAAAAAAAAAAAATGGAATAATGAATACATTTGAATGATCAAAATTGACTGCCAATCACATAAAAAGTTGCGGTTAACTACAGTAGTTCACCAATGGAGTCAAGTAGGATGGAGGAAAATTTCGCGAAATTCAGATATCGAGTCAAAAAAAAATTGCGAGAGGACATTTTGTATGAGACGAGTCAACTTTTTGGATCGAGGAAAGAGGAAACTTTTTTTTTGAAAGTTGACTCCTCAAAAAATCTCGTTTTTTGACGAATTAAACGGTCTAGAGTGC
>JAJMCO010000024.1:0-101384 GCA_030573015.1 Metschnikowia peoriensis | reverse complement strand
GTTTACGCTCCCTTCTTTGGTGCCATCGGTTGTACCGCCGCCATCGTTTTCACCTGTTTCGGTGCCTCTTACGGTACTGCCAAGTCTGGTGTTGGTGTGTGTGCCACCTGTGTCTTGAGACCAGACTTGTTGTTTAAGAGTATCGTCCCAATTATTTTGGCCGGTATTATTGCCATTTACGGTTTGGTTGTCTCCGTTTTGATCACTGACTCTTTGAAGCAAACCCAAGCTTTGTACACCGGCTTCATCCAATTGGGTGCTGGTTTGGCTGTCGGTTTGTCCGGTTTGGCTGCTGGTTTTGCCATTGGTATTGTCGGTGACGCTGGTGTCAGAGGTAACGCCCAACAACCAAGATTGTTCGTCGGTATGCTTTTGATCTTGATTTTCGCCGAAGTCTTGGGTTTGTACGGTTTGATTGTTGCTTTGTTGTTGAACTCCAGAGCCACTCAAGATGTTACTTGTTAAGTACGCACAAAAAAGGACGCCGTGACCTTCTCGTTCTAAGAGACAAATTAACTGATAACACCTCTCCACTTGGAAGAGACTGTTTATTTGAGGACAATTTCACGGTTACGCGTACAATCAATGATTCATTTCTATCAAAGCTCATTCTTAGTCAGATGATCCATATATAATTTGACTCCAAATCTAGAAAAAAAAAAATAACCTAAAGATTCAATGTAAGAATTGTTTATCATGATTCAATGTAGACCCGACCAATTTTGCCGATAATGCGTTCTCTCAATTCTTTAATTAAGTCCTTCACGGAAGCAGGGGCCTTCTGTCCGCTTTCAGTCAACTGGACTCTCCAATCATGGCTGACTTCTTGCGGAATATTTTCTAAAGCAAATTCGTAAAGATCATCACAGTCTTCAGGGTCAGCTTCCCACTGGGCCTCAAAAGTATCTATAAGTTCGGTCAAAATGATCAACTGTGGCATGTCAAACCGGTGCTTTATAAGCAACGGAAGGAATTGTGCTAGTAGCAAGGGCACGAACTTGCGAGGCAAATATCTAAATCTGAGCATGCGAAATAGTCTGGAAACGTTAGACGAAAGTTTTTCTGGATCGGCAACCACCAAGAAAAACTCGGCGAGGACCGCATATGGCGCAATGCATTGTCTGATGATTGGGTGTATTTTGAACTCAGGCCCCAAGTTGTTGGTGACGATATTCATGAGAATTTCGTCGGGCACAGGCGTACTGTTGAGTAAACAATCTTGGTAAAGTAAATCCCATACAATATGTTGGATTTCTTCCAATGCAGTGGCACTTTCTTGTGAGGACGAGTCTGTTTCATCGTAGCATCCAACAAGCATGTTCAAGGCTTCAAAAAGATGGCCGTCACGCAACGATTTCTCCCCCTGATGCAAGAAGAGTTTTCTCACGACATTTGTGAGATTAAGTTTGGCGCAAATCGTGAGTGCCCATTCAAGATCGTCGTTTGTAGAACATTGATATTGCGGCAAGAACTCGGCCACGACCTCCTTGCTTTGTGCGGCCGATTCCTTGGACGCAGAAATGATCGGCGTTAACAAAATACCAAGCCCAACAGGCACCAATTCGTGTACGTCCAAACACTCGTACGCGTGTCTTGTAAGTAAATAGTCTGAAACATAGCGTTTTTGTTGCAGGACAGAACCGTCGAGCCATTTCTGGGTGAAATCAACATAGTACGACGTGAAAAAGCCCTTGAGTTCGAATAATTTGCTGACGTAAGCAGCGGTGGGTGGGTCATAGGCGTCGATGGCCAAAATCACACGGAGGAATTTTTGGGAAAGCACGTCACGGAACAGTTGCTCCAAATCCGAAGACACGTTGGTGCCCTTTTCGGCTACTGCCAACTTATAATAGTCCGCATACACCAGCGGATCATCTCTGATTTGGAAGAGCGAAAGCGCACCGTACATTTCATACCAAGTGGAAACAAAAGAGGCGGTTGTTTTCGGGAGTCCAGTCAAAAGACAGAGAAGATCATGGATTTGCAGAGCAATCGTCGTATGTGCCAAGTCAACAATGCCTGTTTTCATGGTCTTATAATTATCTCTGAATTCACATACTGTGTACTTCCACTCGGCAAATTGACCTTTCAAGGCCATTGTCTGGTAATTCCCCACTAAAGTGGTGAAATCTTCGATGATTGCATGAAGATCGGGGCATTTTTCGGCAAGCAGCTCATACTTAGACGCACGAAGCGAGGATTCTGCTTGCGAAAACATACCGCGTGCAAGCAAAGTGCCCAAATACGAAGTCCAGAATTGTGAGTGCATATATGGCTCAGGGTTATTGTACATTACCGCATCAATAAAGTCGTTTTCCGGCTTCGGGTCGTACTTGTTGATCCACTCAAGCACTTCCTCGGGTTTTTGACGCTCAGAAAGCGCAAAATAATTTGCTTGTACACAATCCAATAACGAAACGAGGCTCTCATAATTTTGCGCATCTTCATCTGAAATCTGGTACTTTACAGCTTCGTGAAACGCGCTAAATGCTTCCACAAGCTTGCGGAAAGCACAATTAACGAGTGTATCTTGATACTGGGCGGTTTTACTTTGTCCAAAACTTTTCACATTTGAAATTACCCCGAGAGGCTCATCGTCCATGTCTGACAGTCCATTGGCCAGTAATATGTCCACGTTTTTGGCCGCCAATTCTTCGACCGACTTATATAGTTTGGTGATATATGTTGCCTGAACGGCTCCAAAGTCGCTCGGGTGTTTATACGACTTTTTGTACTCTTGTGCATTGAATTGAAACTGGATATTTTTCTCTCCCCGAAGCCATTCTTGGAAAGAAGGGTACTCCTTCGGTGCGGGCGTCAGCAGCTCACTCCCAGACTCAGAAATTGCGTCTGTTTGTGTTTCCAGCGTCACGGACAGGTCGTCCGGCACCTCAAGCATCTCGATATCCTCGAATTGCATGGTGTTACAGTATGTTTATGTTTATGAATATTGGTGTTTGAAGTTTTGAAATTCATGCGTTCGAGCTGAGATCTTGCGTGGTGCACGGGTGCGATGGCCTGGAAGTACAGTAAAAATATGGCCCTTGTCTTGAATATTACTAAAGTACTAAGCTTAATCGAATTAAGAGATTTTTTTTCAGATTTTAATTTTCTCTTCATTAAAAAAATTATAATAATCGATTCTAAAAGAAGAGAAAAAGTAAAGGTAAAAAAAAGAAGAGGGCGTGGGGAAATGTGATTGATTCAGAGAGGTAATTTTGATCGCTCTCATCACCGATGGAAATATTGGCTGCGATTGTCTGTTGTATCTCTAAGCTTGCTTCGACATTTTCTCAGATTTGATATTATACTGCGAAAAACTTATTCAAATGTTTCAATTCGTTACATTTCGATTCATTAATTCATTTTGCGCAAGAAGCTGGTGTATAAATTTCCGAGGTTTTGCACAATTTGTCTCGAATGATCATTGGTAATATTACTCGAAAGCCCAAAGACTGAAGAATCAATCAGTTTGAGTAAAAAATTCAATCTAGTACCGACTCATCCACCCAGCCATATACAAAATCACCCTTAAAGCCAAACACAGAGCACTTGTTATCAATCCAGATCTGCCTTAGTCTTCAGCATAGTTTCTCTTGTATGAACAGGCGCTCACGTCGCTGTACACTTTGGCAAGCTCAATCTGTAAAGCCACCGACATACCATTGCCACTTTTTGGCCGAACGACATCTCGGACATCTACCAAATTATGAATGTCTGGATGCAGACTAGTGTCAAGAGAATTTCCGACTGAGCTTCTCATATACTCGTCTGCGTGCTTATGCATGCTGATATCTTGCAATCGATACACATTCCCCTTCACAGTAGCGAAAAGAATGGTGATTGGATCCTCCAGTAGAACAAAAATATCGTTTATTTGCTCGTTTTCAATATTGTAGTGGAATAGCTCGGAAAATTTAAGTGGTTTAAACTTCCCGTACGTGGCATGATTGGTACCATTACTTACCATAACCGCTCCATAAATCCCACCTTCGAAATCCCCGCAAATGAAGATCGGCTTGGTTTTCAAGGCCACAGCAGTAGTGCAACAATCCACAGTGGTATTTATCTTTGCAAGGTGTGTGGATTTGAACGGCAAAGCAAAAGCTCCTCTTACTGCATCAGCAAGAATCCAGAAATCGTCGTTGCCATCCACATCGGCAACATAAAAGGGACTGCCATCGGAACGTAAAACATTTCCTCGCCAGATTTCCTTACCATCAGAAATTTGAACGTTAAGCTTAACGGATACGTCGCCCACCAAACACACTCTGTTTTTATGGCAAGTGATTTTAGAGAACGAATAAGTTTTGGGAAGCTTGCCAAAAGGACCAGTAATACAAACTGGCTCGATGGTTTCCAGCACCACTTGAAACACTTTTATCATATCACGTGGATCTTCAGCGTTGTTGGCCACAATAATATATGGGTGGCCATTTGAAGTGTACTTTCCATCCATGATACAGAAATCCACGTAATCAGAATTATCACGCGGTTTATAAACACTCAAAAGCGCGAGCGTGGGTTTTCGGAGAAGCAAAAGCGAAGGAATTGTGTCCATCTGGCCTGTGCTCAAGTTGGGCGAGGATTCTAATTGCAAGGCAATAACACTGCTTTCATCAAGATTAGCAGTCAGAACAATCAACCCTTCAGAGGCGTAAGAATCATGTTTGCCCTGTTTGTCTTTGAACTGATACTGACCCAAAATTCCATCGTCAGAAACGACAACAAAACTCCCTGAACGGGCGACGCATTTCACAAGCGCACAGTCACGTACGTTGTATTTAAAAGTGTATAGCCTTGTGAGTGTCAAACAGTTGGTTGATTTTTTATCCTGGTGCACTAAGAAAACCGAAAAGTTATCGTGAATAAGAAAATGGCCGTTCAAGACCAGACTCATGTGAAACGTGCCGCTAGTATGGGCGGCCGCTGCATATTGTGACTCTTCTAAATTCCATTCAGGGTCACCCCCCAATTCCTTTTTGAAAACTGGAATATGGAATATGACACCTGCGCCATCAAGCAAAACCAACCAGAAATGGGTATCATCTACAGGGAAACGCAAAAGCGAGATTTTACCCTCTAGTCCCGTGGACACGGTTCCAATAACTTTTGCACTATTCTCGGTAAACAATAAATGGGTCAAAGTTCCATTCCACAGCGCAATATAAATTTCTAAAGAGGAGCCGTTGTCGAACCAATCAAGACTGGTGATTTGGTCTACTTGCTCCACAAGAACAGAAACCTCCTTTTGCGATTTGAGAGTTATTTGACCAGGTTTCTTGGAATCATGCTCTATTGTCCGCAGACTGTCGATCTGCCAATGTGTGATGGTTCCGCTTTGAGAATTTCCTGCGGTTCCGACTCTTCCCTGCTGCTTTGTATCGATGCCCTGTGAATCAAGAGGAAGTGGTGTGGCCACATCAAGTGACGCACAAGTAAGTACATCAGTTATTTTTTCATCATCGTCATCTTTCATTACAAGTAATTCCGAACCCGCGGACTTCACAATAGTTACTGAGCTTGCTTCAACACTAATTTGGGCCAGACCAGATCTTTCAATTTTCCACGGCGAGTCCAGTACAATTTCAATCTCCCCACCATGCACATCGCCACGTGACAATAGAAGCGTTTTTTGAAGATCGTTGTCAAGATTTATGTTCAAAATGGGCGAAGAGTTTGACAAGCATGTGAGAATATCGATGTAAGGGGCCTTGGGCAAAATACGAAAGAGCACCGAGCGAGACCGTTTTGATGCAGCAAAAAACACATTATCTTCTAAATGCACGAGGCTTGACGGAATGGTGGACTTTCCCAAATCGACCACCTGGAATTGATTCACAGTAGTGATGGATCCCACACATGATACCTCAAGATATACCAATAGCGTTGTACCTGAATCAGAGACTAGCAAATGGCGGTTTTTATCAATTGTTGTTGAGGATTCAAAGCGTGAGCCGAGATAGCTCATTTTGTTTGCTGACAAATCGAGTGTGACCACATTCTGGACCTTGTTATATGAAACAGGGAACTTGGGGTCGCCCGCCAGATCTGCAAGACTAACCAGCTTATTTAGCATGGGAAAGAACCAAAGTTTAAGGTCCCCTGCCACTAAAAACCCATCTCCAGTGGCCATAACATGCGAGGGGGCACCTACAAATTGTTCCATTTGCCGCACGACTGGAAGACTTTCGAGATTGGGCTTTATAGCATGATAACGTAGCGAGTAATTGAAGTCAATATCACGATATAACACGGCAATTATGGCGGGCGTGGTTGCATTTGAAACTGCCATCAGGCAAACAACAATATTGCCTATAGAAAACGTTTTATCGCAAGGTCCAAGATTATTACTTCTCTTGCGTGACTGTTGTTCATTCTTTTTCCTTTGCTGCAAAGCCTCCACATTGAAGATGGTGATGAAGCCGATTTTTTCATACAATATCAAATAAGCGGAGCGAGAGTCCCAACACAGGAGAAAAATCGGGTCTACTTCAAGCGTAAGCGGGTTTTCAAGAAAGAAATACCAATTGATATATAAATCGTCATAGAAATCAGTCAGCAGAGCTTCCACAATCGAGATATGACTTTTCGTGCGAATGGCAACACGAGGCAACTTGCCCTTTCCGGGAACCATAGCTAATCCTTTTACTGGATTTGACAGAACCAAGCCATAACTAAACAAAAGGCGTTTTTCTGCCAGGGGGTCGGGATTTAGATGCTCAAAAACGACACGGTTATCTACAGCATAAGCAAGAAGATTTTTGACACCGTTTTCGGGCGGATTGAGAGTCAATTTCGTAGCAAATCGCACCTGCTGCAGTTTTTGGAAAGCCGTGAGCAAAAAAGTCATATGGACCTATTTTCTTGATTTCCTGCGGCCTGTACTTTTTAATAATCGCCTAAAATGAATGCTTACCAGATCTGAGGTGCGCAGATCATCTGGTCATAGAGTGCGCACTCAATTGCGTGGAAAGATTGGGTATTGACAGTGCTTGATTTTCTTTTTATGAGGAAATAAAGAATTGAGGAAAAGAAGACAATCTTCAGTAACTAAAAACAAAGGAAATTCCAAATCATGATTTGGTTGGTATATCGTGTTTTCAATATTGTTATTATTGTATTTTTTTGTCAGTAGTTGACGGTCTTTTCCACTTTCTGATAGGATTTAAAATCCTGGTCATATGGCGTCCTATTGGCAAGTCCAAAAGACGCACACCATATGACGGGGAAATTGAGAGATGTAAGTTTCATGAAAAATCCGGCTACTCCTGAAATAGAGCTATGGTCAGATTCAAAAAGATACAGAAGATAGGGAAGAAACAACAAAAAGAAATAAAAACTTAGTCAAGCTGTTCATTTTTTGAAAATGGGAAAGCTACTGTGTTGTGATCTCTTCCACTGCCGTCTGATTCAATAACAAATTCATGTATGGTCAATCACGAAGACAGAAAACATGATAAAACTGAAAATCACGATCCAGGCCTGAATTAGAAAAAAAAAATGGAAGAAGAAAAAAACAACAAAAAACGCAACATTCACGAAATTCTTGGGCATGGGACTCAAGATGATACGAGAATTCAGTTATGGTCTATTTATAACGTTCTTAGTCCGGGCAATGACGTGCGCCCGGTCTATTTTTAATCACCTGCATTATTCTGACCGGAACACACAAGCAGCTAAATTTCACGACCATAAATCAGTCAAACACAAATTAAATAATTGCGATCTAGATCCCCCTTTCCATCCCGTAAGCCCCAACAGAATTACTACTACCAATTTGAATAGAAGTGAGTGATACAGTTCCTGCCCCTTGTGGTCACATGACCCACCGCAGCAAGAATTAGAATCTCGCGAATGCGTGGGACACTGCACACTCCTCTCTGTTTAATGTTGAAAAAGAGAGAGAGAGGAACTGAAACACGAAGATGATAAAAAGCGGAAGATTATATATTTCATCACAAATTAAAGAAATCCTTTTAATCTAAATTTCTTTTGAAAATTGAGAACGGAAACTATTTATTGATTTCTGTTCTCCCAAAAAAACTTGTTGAAAAATCGTAGATTGCTCTGAGGACCCCCAGACGCCACAACGATAAGCTTCGCCCCTGGCTTGTATGCACACGCGACCGATAATCTGGGCCCACAGAAGTGGAACATTGAGTTGATCCGGCGAAAAATATCGTTGTCCGTTCCTTCCCTTTCCGTTCCTTCCCTTTGTTTTCCTTCTTTCTTTTTTTACTCAGGAGACTCTCTTCTTCCCCTTGACAAAGATCTAGCTATAAGAACCCTTTGCTTTACAAAAAAAGACGGTATTTGCAACACACAAACACGCTCATCACAGAAAGATCATCCCCACCGTCTATCCCAATCTAGCTTTCTCCAACGTGTTTTATATCTTTAGCACCCAAAAATCGATTTTTCTTTTTTCTGTTCAACTCTTTTCTATTTCTCAATTCTTTTTTTTATTTGCCCCTCTCGATTGTTTCTCCGCTCCGCTACCAGCCTGAATTGATTAGCCGTACTACCGAAAAGTTCCATAAAATAATACCAATTGCACTCAAACTGCCTTGGTTGTTTAGCCGCCGGCTTTCCCCATATTCTTGCTGAACTCTGGTTTCACTTTATCTTCATTTATTTGTTCACTTTTCTTCTCGTTTTGTACACGTTTGCCGCCTCGGATGTCGTCACCGCAAAGCACAACTCAGAAACCAGGTCTGTCATGGAAAATCCTCGATCTCCTTAAAATCCAATCATCGCCGAAACCTTCTCGCCAGCTGCTGACCAACGAAATCCCGGCCTGTAATTCTCGCAGTGTTTTCAAATGTGCCTGTTGTGGAACAGTGCTAGTGTCTGATGGAGAAACAGTAAAGTTTTTTTGTGCTCAGTGTCACACCACGTGTTTGTGTACAGACTTCAATTGGAAAGAGCCGCTGCCCTTGCCGCCAATTTCATCTGCGTATGTGGAGACCTTGGCGGCTAATTGTCTCCAGGGAGAACGGGCTAAAAACGGCCATGAATTGCATGTGAAACTCCAGCCATTGCTGGACTATTTGATCGCTGCATTTGCCAGTATGTCCTGCCTTAACCAGTCGTTCAAAATCAGGAAAAGTAGCCGCAGGGCACATTACTCGACGTCGAATTTGGACCTTGCTGATATTCGCCGAACATTTCGTGTCTTGCTCCTGCTTCCATCGAAAAAGCCACTTTATTGTGCCCTAACTGGTGCCTGTAATTGTCTTAAACGGCTTCCAATCAATTTATCTGAGGACCCTCGGAATCTTTACTGGGTGGTCGTGCTTTTTGAAATCCCAATTTTGCACAAGGCCTTGACCAATTGGGATTCAAAACCAGAGAACCCAAGAGCCAAATCGATGGCAGAGGTACCTGAAATCCAGGCTCTTTGTTACGAAATTATAAAACGTGTACTAGGCATTTTAAGTCAGACAGAAGCCCATTCGGCCGGGAATTACCTTGCGAGCTGGCTCCTGAAATTATCAAAAGCAGACTTCATGCTCAAAGTTGATCTCATTAATTTGTACATCACTTTTCAGTTGAAAAAATATTTCTTTCTTGCAAATAACCCAGAGGTTTCACGCAGAAGCAGCATGAGTACCCCTGAAAATGGCGTGCTGCAAAATAGACGCAGAACCAGCTGTAATGGTCGCGTGGCTGTGGATGATGAATACTTTCAGTTATCTCAGATGAAGGAGGAAGTTGACAACGCAATTGAAGAAATGCCAGGCTGGTCCAGGCTCTCCATAAATGCAAACGCACTCCCCAGAAAACCTTCCAGTAAGAAAAAGCAGGATTTAAAAATTCGACTTCATCAGTATTCTCAGAATTATCACCTACGTACAGCAGCAGGGGCATTGGGTATACTTGTGAAAGCCAACTATATTCGGTTGAATGAGGAAAAACTACCAGTTGATGCGTTTTACAACTCGCTAGTAGACTATGTCAATGTGAAACTCGACTTTGATTCGTGGCTGAGCAAAAACAAAAAACACAAACAGGCTTCATCCTCGGAACCAGGACTCCAAACAGTCATCGACTATATTCATGGAGGTGCTGAAAACTATATTCAGATAGATGATAGGCCTCAATATTCACTGTTCTTCTTGTGCCAATATCCGTTTCTTATTAGCCTAGGGGGGAAAATCTCTATATTAGAATACGAGGCCCGCAGGCAAATGGAAAGAAAGGCCGAGGAGGCATTCATCAACTCTCTAGACAAGCGTATTGCTTTAGACGTTTACTTCAAAGTGCGTGTCCGTCGCGATCACATAGTCCAGGACTCGCTCATGTGCATTGAGCTAAATCAAAGCAATTTGAAGAAAAGTTTGCGTGTTCAGTTTGTACATGAGCCGGGAGTTGATGCAGGGGGGTTGAAGAAAGAATGGTTTTTACTCCTAACACGGGCACTATTTAATCCGCGGACAGGGATGCTACATAATGTGGAGCAGTCTAACTTGCTTTGGTTCAACATTATTCCCGTTCGAAACCTCGAAATTTATTACTTGTTTGGTGCTGTGTTAGGTTTGGCAATATACAACTCCACCATCTTGGAACTAAACTTCCCATTAGCTCTCTACAAGATATTGCTTGGGCTACATGTGGGACTAGCAGACTATAAAGATTTGTACCCAGAGGCTGCACGCAACTTGTTTAAGTTGCGAGAATATACTGCGGAAGAACTTGAAGCGGTCAATTTGGTATTTGATGTGACATACCTGGATTTGTATGGAAAGTACCATCAGCGTGACTTGATTGCTAATGGCAGCAACATACCAGTAACAATCCATAATAGAGAACTGTACATCGACAAATATGCAAGATTTTTCCTTACCGATGGAATCGAGGGTCAACTAAAAGCTCTCAAAAATGGATTTTCTAGTGTTGTTGATGGCAATGCCTTTTCTTTGTTTCTGCCAGAGGAAATCCAATTGCTACTTTGTGGAAGCGACCAAGGCAGCTTCGATGTTGAAGTTCTCAAGTCGGTGACAAGCTACACTGGGTGGGGGAAAAAAGAAGATGCACAAAAATCTCAAGCAGTAAAGTGGTTCTGGGAATACCTCTCTGGCCTCCCCTTCCAGCAGCAGAAACGAGTTTTACTGTTCATTACCGGGTCGGATCGGGTACCTGCCACCGGAATTCAAAATTTAAGTTTAAGGATTAGTCGATTGAACAATGGCAAGGACAGCGAGCGTCTACCAATTGCACACACCTGTTTCAATGAGCTTGCTATTTACGAGTATAGCTCGCGGGAGAAAATGTTTGATAAGCTTTCGAAAGCGATCTACATGCTGGCGGGCTTTGGTATACAATAATATGTGTGTTAGGAAAAAAAAAAAGGAAATGACTGTGGATAATTAAAAAGAAATGTTAGGATAGAAATTATAAAATTGGAAAAAATGGGAAAAAGAAAAAGACAAAATTTGCATTTATAAACTTCACCGGACAGTGTAGACTTCAATGGCTGCAAACTTAAACAACAAAAAGCGCAAGAAAAAAAAGAAATACACATCGAATACGGCCCGGGGAAAAATAACACGTGATGATGCGCACGTGATGTCACTGTTTTCCGCCGCAGCCAATGCTCGCGCAGTGATTACACCATTAATAAGTACACAGCAAAAGGCAAGCAATACACAAGAATTGTATCACTACAAAAGACTAAAAACTGAGCATTTTAACAGTTAGTAGTTTTTCAAAAAATTTCGACAAAATTCGATTAATTAGAAATGCGGTTGAATATTTTGAAAGTAGTAGTAAAGAACCTCTGATCGCTTCATTAGTGCCGGAAGCTTGCACACCCAAAAGGGTTACCCGCACCGGCACCAGCCAATGAACGGGACGCGAATTTGGTTAGTGCGAAAAGCTAACATCAATTTTGACCAGAAAATCTCCAGCGTTCTGAGAATCTTCATCAAAACCCACATCCACTCGAAAATGTCGCTTGCATTCAGAACGTTGAGAAGCAGTTTGGGCTTGAAAGGTATGTTATTTTAGTGAATAGTGCCGGTGGAAAAGTCCTGTCTTCATGGCGTGAAATTTGAAAATGAAAACAGAAATAGAAAACGAAAAATCAACAGGAAACAAAGTTCCATGTCTATTAAATTACCCCTTCCCGCCCAGTTATGTGAATCCTTTAAAATGGTGAATTATAGAGAAAAAAAAGATTTCGGGTATATAATCACGGTGGCTTGAATGTTGTGTGAACATATTTTCTTCCTCAAATGATAACCTGAAACCAGAAAACAACATAAACACATGATTTTGAAGACATCCCTACATTCAAGGAAAAGGAAAAAGATGTGATTTCCTTTCAACGAAACAAGCCTCAATATTGAATGAATGATGAAAGACGATTTACATTTATGAGCAACCCTGGGTATAAAATCAGAGCCCATATCAGAGTGTCTTTGTTAGCCGCCGAATATTCGGAATCAGGTCACGTGCAACGCCCCAGTATCCGCTACCCGCCGAGATCACACCCGGTTTTACCCGCCCCTATTTAAACCCTAAGCATAAGGAGAAATTCAAATGAATTCGCCGGCAGTGACCCCACACACACGCACACAAACGTAAATGGAATTGACTCAGAAATACTAACTTATGTAGGATCTGCTAGAGCCTTGTCCTCTACCACCTCGGCCCTTGCGCCATACACCCAGCCGGACTTCTCCAGCTACCTTCACAACAGAGGTGAGAAGAACAACAAGAACTTCGCCTACTTCATGGTCGGCTCCATGGGTTTGTTGTCTGCCGCCGGTGCCAAGTCCACTGTCGAGGCATTCCTCTCTTCGATGTCTGCCTCTGCCGATGTCTTGGCCATGGCCAAGGTTGAGGTCAAGTTGGCTGCCATCCCAGAGGGAAGCAACGTCATTGTCAAGTGGCAAGGTAAGCCAGTTTTCATTAGACACAGAACCAGCGACGAGATCGAGGAGGCCAACAAGGTCGACGTGTCTTCTTTGAGAGACCCAGAGACCGACGACCAGCGTGTCAAGAAGCCTGAATGGTTGGTCATGTTGGGTATCTGTACCCACTTGGGTTGTGTGCCTATCGGTGAGGCCGGTGACTTTGGTGGTTGGTTCTGCCCATGTCACGGTTCGCACTACGATATCTCCGGTAGAATCAGAAGAGGCCCTGCTCCATTGAACTTGGAGATCCCAGCTTACGAGTTCACTGAGGATGACGTTTTGACTGTCGGTTAAACGCGCCGCTTGTACGTACAACCAGGTGATCTCGTGTAAAGTGGAGAACGAGAGAAAATATATATTCAAAGGAGTGAATGAGTGGAGAAAACGATAAACCCGAAAAAACATGAAAAAATAATTCCTATACATATACAATACACATTGCATTTAGAAAAGCAAACAAAAGAAATAAAGCTTATATGAAAAAAAAAGTAGCGATTAATAACCATATTGGCGGCCCCCATTATAATGCCCGTCTTCTTGTTTCCCATAATTCAGCTGGTACGGCTGAGGTACCTGTCTCATTGGAGGCTGTTGTGGATACATATTCATATTGTTGTATGCCGATTGGCGAGGAGGCTCCACATATCTATTTCTGTGGGCTCCCCTGCAACAACAGCAGCACAAGGCATTGAGACATGAAACACCCATACAAAGACACTGGATAAACGTAGCCAACATCCAGAATACGATGAGGGCTGCTAATGCGATTCCAACAATCGCGACAATCTTGCACGTTCTGTTGTCCATACACGTATCCCATGATTTGAAGGACTCGGCAGTAGATTTGACATCCCGCAGAAATAAGTGAGTAGCGAAGACTTTCGGGCAGAGATCAAGTTGCATAATGAGGAAAACAATAAATTGCGAGGTTCAATCAAATAATAAAAGTAGTAAAAATGGAGCGGGTGGTCAAAGAAGTTTGAGCGAAAAATCTGTTGTTGTACGCGGTTTCTTTATTGTTTTTGGTAGGGTTTTCCCAGTATTTGATCTGGAAGTTAGTGGATAATCGGTCTCGGAATTTGTAGTGTGCGCACGCGTTGTTTATGAAGTAATTGGAGAGACGTTTCGTGTCATTAACAACGACTGCGAAAAAAACCAAAAAAACAGAAAATGTGGGGCTGTGCAAAAATTAGGGGGATTGCGCGCGTCAGATCATATTATCACAGCCCCCAGGGGTAAATGTATTTTTAAGATTTTCGGGCGGGTACCACGTAGTAAAGGATTGGTCAAAGAGAAGACAAGAAATATTCATGTTAAGGCACGTTAGAACAAATCTTTCAATCTTGTTAAGAGTAAGTCTTCGTTTTGAAAAAAAAAAAAAAGATAAAGAAGATAAAAGACTCAATGGTGTATGGCAGTGTGATCGGCATTTGCTTTTATTTCCTTAAACATACTTTTAATTCTGAAGAGATTTTCAACCATTTGTTGATAAGTAGGGTAAATTCTGATTTAAAGAACACGAGCCTTTTCATTACAGTAGACTCCTTTGCCTTATTTTCGGAAAAATTCTCGAGTCAAATTTTTGAGGCCAGGAAAAAGCTAGACACTAACTATTTTTAGATCTCAATTTTCAGCGCAGCCTTGTTCGTAATGCGCACTCCGAAAACGCGCACATTAAATATTTCACGCTTCCTTCATAGACTTTCCGCAGATATACTTTTTTTTTTTTGAGTAAGTACTCTTCTTTACAATTACATACTACTGCATTCCTTCTCGAAAGGAAGTTTTTTTTTGTTTCTCTCTTACCAAGCTGAAGAAAGAGATAACCCGATCCGTTCATAAAGAATTTCGGCTTGACCCACGTGTTTGAACGCGTGCAAAACGTTCCTCTCACTTTTTGGTCATTTGTTCCAAAAAAGGGGTAATTTCAAGAATTTATGCCAAAAAATTTAATTTAAGGTATATTGTTTTGCTTGGAATGATAAAAAATGGAAAGCCGCAAGTGGTTTAAAATGAAATTGATAAATCATCTTTTAACGTGATAAGCGTTCAACCAAAATAAGTGTATTTCCATAAAGTTCTAATTATGTATTTGATGAGACTTTCTCTCGATAAATTATGGACCAGTTCCGCACGTATTGGATCCAGGAGACATGGCCGAGTTCGGATTGCCCATATCTGGGGTACCTGTGTATGGGTTCATATAAGGAGCAGCTGGAAAAGGCAACGCCGGGTCCACTTGTCCCATTTGCATCATTTGTGGCTGATTCGGGTAGGTGTTCAAATTATCAAATGGCCTTTGTATAGCATTGGAGAGATTGTTTCTGCGAGACCGAGCAGAACTTCCAAACGTGAAAGCACCAATACACGTGAGTCCAACACACGCATAAAGGATTAACACTAAAATCATATAGGATACTATCAACGAGGCTATGACGATGACAATCACGGAAACAGTCTTGCATGTACTGTCTCCATTACAGAAAGTAGATACATTGTTGCTCCCGAACCCCGAAACATAATCTCTGGGGGATAAATCGATGGCATTGATTTTGGAACAAAGGTCAAGCTGCATATTGGCAGAAGTATTGAGGAAAGCGAAACTGAGGCAGCGGAAATGGGAAAATGCCAAAAGGGAAAGAGCGAATTCTATGTAAGGTGAAATCTATGTTGAATTTTTGAAAATAAGCATGAAGAATAGATACTGTAGCAAGATTATATACGTCAATTTTTCATTATCATTATTGTTATCAGCATTGACCTTAACATTGCAATGCGTGATCCGGAGGCTTGGTCGTGTCATTAAATTTCAGCCGCAGCAGCATTTTATGCGCGATAATGGAAAGATACGGCTCTGACGGAAAGGCTCCATTCCTGCAGGTAGCACGCTGGATGACTTCACGCGCCAGACATTGATATAAAACTACGTCAGAATCTTTCCGCGGTCTCTTTTACGGCCGTAAACCGGCCCCAAATTTATTTCTTATGGGTGCTCTAAATCGCTTAAGAAACTGAAGAGATTGTTTGTAATTGGTGTCAAAATGGTGTCACGTGTTACCTTTATCTGCTCAACAGATAATATTTACAGGAAAAACTTGCGTTGTCTTCGGTATTGAGTGGAAGCACCTGAAAAGGTCTCAGTTTTTACTTGTGCATGAGCTTCAAAACTCGCGGCTTTTCTTGCTGCGATTGTTGGAGTTTTATCCGCGGATATGTTTAAGAAAGATGGTCATTTCTTTTTTATTGAGCGATTTTTTTTTGAATTCGGAAGAGAATTGTAATCATTTGAGATAAGTCCCAAGCTTAGTTGTGGCCTAACACAAGACTGGCGGCTCTGTTCGTTTTAGAGGATAGGGCGACCGTGCACGTGACCGGATGTGTATGAGCCGTGGGACGGCTCTGGCCTATGTGTGTGAAATTATAGACTATTTCCCTTTATTTTCAAGCATCGACCAACATACATTTTGCTGAGAATAGAATTCTCGGGGAAGGTGAATTTAACCTCAACAGTATAAAATTACCTGTTACGTAGCATATTTATCCCAGGTGTCGCATAGGATCATTGGCTCCTATGATCACCAAAATATTTGAGTAAATTTTGCATTTAGCTGCATTTCTGTGTAAATTCCAAACGGCTACAGAAGATATCATTACCCGTGATGATATTCCATAAATATTTTCTTGACGATTAAAAAGTCAAAATCTACTAAAGAGTCGAGTTATCACCCCCCCTGAACCCGTGTTATGCTAAGGATAATGCAAAAACACTTCTACTGCGACATCGCAAAAATTGGGTTCATTTTAAATCTGCGCAGGGCACCAGCACCTTCTAATTTATGGATCTGATGCTGGAATAATTAGATTTCAGAAACACTGATAGTTTCGGATCGTTTTAAAAGCATCAAAGTCTTCACTACAGATAATTCGAATTTTTTTTGTAAGTATTCAAGGTGTGCAATAGCAGAAATTGTTTTCAAGCGAGCGATCTTGACTGCAGTAAAATACATCTTTTTTCAAAGAAATTTTCCGCAGCCAAGAAATTTTGACCATAGACGTTTCATATTAGTAAAAAAGTTTTTGTATAGTCATCGTGATACGGGCCTATTTAGCCCTAATATTGGATTTTTTTTTTTTTTTTGCCCTTGTAGATATCTCCACATCTGCCTTTTGCGAGATGCGCATCATTCAGGGCTACAATTTTTTGAGTATAAATATAAGAGTATCTTTCCGGCTTTGGCAGTCCACTTGAGAATTAAAAATACCAATAGTACTTCAAATGTGGACTTCAACCTATAAACAAACTGTCGTTCAATCCGGATTGGTTTTCTTCGACTCCAGTACCACTATTGTTTCACAAAATCCGACTGAATTTATATATGATTCAGCCATAAATAAGTCTGGTGCAAAGGGAAAGACGTCTTTTCTTTCTGTCATCATGTTTCTCTTAGCCTTTTCCGCTACTATCATGGCCTAGTTACTTCAGTCTGTGCATGCAGAAGGAGCTGTATATCAATGCTTTGGACTGCTTCTAAAGCCGGATTTAGATACCTATTTTCGATGCTACAATCATGAACACTTTTTTTTTTATAGCTATGTTTGGGAATAAATTGTTTGAAAAGATCGCTATGGTAGAGCGGCATTCTTGAAGTGTTACGGCTCGTAGAATCAAATCACTACCTTTAGGTGTGAGATCCAAGCAAAAAAGTCTTTTTAGACACCAACGGTTATTGCCCTTTATAATCCGTTTGGACTGTAGGATAAATGCATTTTTGGTGGTCATTTAGCTCTTCTGAAGACTTTAAGTAAGAAGAAAAACACAGATCACGTTTTTAAAACATTCACCCTTGCGTAATTTATTTTCCTTTTTTCTCAGTAGAAAATTTGCTTTTGTTTCACTCGCTTCTGTTTCACACCACAAGCATATCCATAAACTCGAATGTCTTTCGATTGCCTTGTAGTGTGTTGCAAAATTTCTCGAGACACACATGACCTCATAATCACGATGTACAGTATTTTGGAAATGAAACTCGCAGGGAGAAAACTATTCTAAAAATAATCTCCACCGGAACTCAACTTTTCACCTTCATTTTATCGGGTTCAAAGATTCCAAAAAAGTGACGTGAAGATTTGGGAGTTCGGCGTTAGGCCCTAATTGTCAAATATGATATTTCAATGAAATGAAGCCTATTTGATTGCTTGCACTAAAAATCATCTAAAAAAGAGTTATTGAATTTATACAAGCGGGGAACAAAAGCATTTTGTGCCTGTTCAAAGTTATTCCTCCAATACTGGATCTCCCATTCAATGGCTGTAATTGAACTATATCATCAAATAGCATCACATTTCACATGATTGTCAGTGCTGCAGCCGTACATAATCGTGTTAGTGGGTATATCACCATGGATATAAGGTCCCCACGCACCACATTTACAACCATTCTTGCCGTAGTATTTGCGTACACAACGCTGCTTTTGTTGATCCACCCACAAGTACTGTTGTTGCTTCCAAAGCTGTAAAGCCCAAGACCCCTGATCACAAGTCCAGCTGTCCGTTTTACAGCTTTGAGAAGTGATATCATCACTCAAACTAAACCCAAGTCCCTTCACAAGCTCAAAGCTAAACCCAGACGAAACAGACCATGATCGACAAGATTGGGCTTCAAGCGTCATTTTCCCTCCATTTCCCTTGCCAGAATGAAAACAAGGTGTTGCGGCAACCCAAGGACCCCACCAAGTCCCGTATCGAGCGTTTTGTTTTTGTGTAAAGTGGGTTCCCAAAGGCGCATTGCTGCATGACCACCGTTTTGTGATTGGCAACTCAGTAATTTCAACATCAGTGATCAACATGTTGGACTCTTCCACGAAAAGAGGTACATCAACAGTGATTGAAGTGTTCAAATATAAAGATTCGGCATATGATAAGGCATCATTATCCGTTTTGAAAATCAACATTTCACTTGCACCATCTTTGTAGTAGGTTGGGGATGTAAACTGATGTATATTACCGCATTCAGTTGGGTCATTTACAGTAATTTTGGTCTTCTGGAACAAAGTGATATTCGAATTAGAAGGGCCAACAAATTCAGCTGTAGTGACTGATAAGGTGAAGTAAAAGATCACCGCAGAAAGAAAAGACCTTCTACTCTTTGAAGTTAACCTTCCTTCCACGGCACAACGAATAGCATGATATAGGTAGCATAAACCCGGATTAGTGATGACGCCAGAGAACACCACACCTAGAACCATTGAGGTAAATTTATATGCTGAAGTCTGCATCTTGAGAGAGATTTAAAAAAAGTTTTCAAAGGGCAAACTTTGGCTGGTTCTCGAAAGAGATATATTTTCGATATTTATGGTCATTAAGTAACCCGAACTGAAATTCATCGCCCAGATAGTTAAGCGAAGTTTGTTATTGTGAAGCGGATCAAGAATGAAAATTGAAGGGCTAGATTTTTTTTTTTCTTTTTCGCCTTTTCTTTTAGGCTTAAAATACAAAATTCAATTCGAAAACTTAACAAATACTATGCAAAAAAAAAAAGAAAAATAAATCCAAGGGATATTATGGAAGCCCAAAAAATTAAGGGTCATCCAAATATCGTTTCCTTCGCCGAAACCCAAATTGATTTCACATGACTGGGCTTTACGCTAAATTAATTGGCCGATATCATACCCCAATTTTTAAATATGCTATGTCACTGATGTGGGGAACCGACCGACCGACGAATTAATCAACATTCTTACCACATCAATATTCCCATTTGTATTGTCGTCGGCCTAGTTGGCCACAATCTATTGTCTAAGATTAGTGCTTCTCGGCCAAGGTTTTCCAGCTCATGTTTAATAGCTTTTTTTGTAAAACAAATTTATAAAATACTTTTCTCTCTCCTGTTTAAGTCGGTGATTTTTAGAGGCTTGTCTCAAGACTTTAACAGGAATCAGGCAATATAGGGCAAAACGTACACTCAAACCTGACGGCTCTTTTCAGACAGAAAAGTATTAACAATTAGTCTCATTTTGGGTGCGAACCCAGGACGGGCGTGGAAATTGAAAAAAAAAAAGAAATGGATACTCAATATAGTTAAGTAATGAAACTGGGAATTTGTTACCCGAGTACTAAGGAGGTGATACTTTTAATGCGACCTTCCTTTTTTGCGTAATTTAAGTAATCTGGCAAGATGTCAATAATCTTCTGAAAACCAAACATCCAAAGTAATAATTGAGACTTGGTATATTATTTTTTATGGCCTTTTTCAGATCTATTTTCCATACAAGTCCGTTATCAAACACAAATGAAGCGGCCAAGAATTTCGACATAGCCGAGAAATTTTGTACGGCCATCAGAGGGGAAAGGTTCTCCATGGAGTTTTTATTTCGTCCCATTTCGTCTTTTAATTGACATTTTGGGTAGATTTCCTTCTTTGTGATCTCCAAATCTCATGCTATAAAAAAGCGGGCTTCTTTTCGCTTTAGCATAGGTGTTGATTACCATAAACAAGCGATATAGAACTCTAAATGCAAACATCAAGCTATAAGATTACTCTAGTTCAGTCAGGATTGGTCATCTCCGACTCAAGCACTACTATGGTCTCACAAGACTCGAATCAATTAGTTTACTCGACAGTGGGGAAATCCAATGCCGGGGGCAAAACTTCGCTTATTTCAATTATGATATTTTTTTCTGCCTTGCTAGCCACCATAATGGCCGAGTTTAATGGACCAGTTAATTCAGATGTCACCACATTACTGATTGCTAGCGAAAGAACAGTCGACCCAGCTGAATGTGGCATTATGCATCAGTATGCACCACCATCTTACTACAAAGATGGTGCAAGTGAAATGTTGATTTTCAAAACGGATAATGATGCCTTATCATATGCGGAATCTTTATATTTGAACACTTCAATCACTGTTGATGTACCTCTTTTCGTGGAAGAGTCCAACATGTTGATCACTGATGTTGAAATTACTGAATTGCCAATCACAAAACGGTGGTCATGCAGCAATGCGCCTTTGGGAACCCACTTTACACAAAAACAAAACGCTCGGTACGGGACTTGGTGGGGTCCTTGGGTTGCTGCTACTCCATGCTTTTATACTGGTCACGGTAATGGGGGGACGAAAACAATGGAGTTGCAAACATGCAGATCGTGGTCCGTTTCTGCTGGCTTTAGCCTTGAACTTGTCAAAGGGCTTGGCTTTAGTATCAGTGATGATATTACCTCTCAAAGCTGTAAAACAGATACCTGGACTTGTAATCAGGGGTCTTGGGCTTTACAATTTTGGAAGCAGCAGCAGTACGTATGGGCAGATCAGCAGACTCAGAGATGTTATCGCAAACACTACGGGAATGATGGCTGTAAATGCAGTGCTTGGGGGCCTTATATTCATGGAGATGTACCCACTAATTCTATCACATATGGTTGCAGCACAGATGGGAGTGTCAAGTGCAACGAATCCTGATATTTTGTATTAGGCTATAGACAAAATTCATTATTTGTCTTTCCTGAATGTTGCATGTATTACTTTTAATTAGTTTTTTAGTTTATGAATCAAATCGGGAATAGAGATACTAAATATGAAATTGGCTTTTCTAAAAGAAGAATGGGCTTGCATATCCTCTTATCAGAAAAAAGTTGATGATTACCGGTAGCCCGGTTTTTTTTTTTTGGTCTATTTTTATTTTTTTTTTTTGTGTTTGGCGGAGGAATGCAGAGCCGCGTGCGGGCAAGGCTACGGTTTTCTAAACTCCCTGATATGCTTTTAAGCGAAAACACCACAAGCACAGTGAGGTTTTCTTTCTTTTCATTTTTTGTTGTTTCGAAGCTTTTCAATGCCATCAAATTATCGACTCCGAAGTCTTTAGAGACTATTCTCAAAGCCATTAACTTTTTTGTTTTCTTCGGCATTAGGCAATTGATTCACATTCCCGCATGTTCTTAACTCCGTGTTTTGCACATAAACGCAAAATGTACTAGGATGCCATAATAATCTTCTTTGTCAATTATTATGGCAAAACTCAAACTATTTTAACAATTGTGAATTTACTCAGAATTCGCAGAACCTTAATTAATTGAAATCTTCAAATTTGCCCTTCAAAGGACCAAATAAATCTATTCTGTGCATTTCCGCGAAAGCGGAAATCGTGTGTCAGCTTCCTTCTCAAACAAGAAAAAATAAATACAAAGAAGGCGCGACTTCTCGTAAATCCCGAGCAACGCCATCCTTCTCGGCAGGAAACTACTTATCAGCCCCATATAAGATAAGGCCCCTCCGCCACCAAAAAAGAGCCCTTAAATTTGGAGCTAAAATCAAAAATATCTATTCTTTCTTTGTTTTTTTATTCCTTACTTGAACTCCACAATCAATCCGATGTTGCTTTTTCACTCTGCTATTGCTACACTCTTGGGCTCCAGCAGCCTTAGCTCTGTTACAGACAAAGGTTCCGAAATTAGGTCGGGTAATTCCGCTGAGGGTTCTTTCAGATGTGCTGGTGGCGATAATGGCTTTTATGTTTGTATGGTTGATACTTCCGGAAAAGGATTCGGTGACGTCGCGGAGTTAAAAAATCAAGCATGTGCTGGATGGACAAACTGTGCAGACGTTATTCTTGGAGGCACTATTGATGGGGTCAAATATGCTGCTCTTGGTAAAGAAGAAGACTTCAATCCTAAGGCAAGATTGGGAGGTGGTTCGTGCACTAGTTTAAAGTGGGGCCTTGTGGGATGCTTGTACTAAGGTTATTGAAGGTCACGTGAGCTCCTTTTATGGGTTTTGAGTCGAAGTTGCCTTTTTTTCATATTTATTAGTTTATGACCCGCATTTCACGCACTCCAAACAAAAAAAAAAAAATCGTTTCCATCCATTCTGATACATTGATGACTATAACATATAGGAATAAAATAACACGACTACCGATTGTTAAGAGAAGAACGCGAATTTGCAAATTTGTTTATTTCCAAATGAAGGGCGAAAAAAATTCTCCACATAACTCTTCTCCACATAAACCTCAATTTCTTAGAATTAATTTTCGTACGTAATATGACAAATTAAAGTAAAAACGCTATAAATCCAATACATGATTTTATACCCCAGTGCTTATAGCAGTAGTGGAAACCGCAGATGACCCTTGTCCCCCCAATTCATCGATGGCACTTTCCACAGAATTCACCACAGAATCAGAGAGGCCGAACGCATGTGCCAAGACTTTGACCACAGAAATCAAAAGCGTGAAAATGCTGCTCTGTTCCCCAGAAGTAACTGGTGAGACCGATGTCGTAGTTGTGGAAGAGGAAACACTGGAAGATGGAGCGTGAGTATTTGAGCTGGCAATTTGAGATATGAGGCTCGCGATACTCGTGATATCTGGAGTCACAACAGTGCTGATGGTTGGAGCTGAAGTAATAGAAGTCAAATACAGGAGCCCAGGTATCAACGCATCGGTAGTTGTGGCGGCTCCGGTGATAGCATTGGGAATAGTAGGTGTGGCATCACTCACGCCAAGATCCGTGATTGTATCTGTACCTTTAAAAGCTGCTAAAATGTCTGCAAGGGCATTGTCAGAGGAGGTTGTAACCAGAAGAGGAACTGCAGCTGAAAATTTCAATCCTGCAATTGCCAATGCCAAGAATTGTAATTTAGCCATGATAATTTAAATTATTTGGTTCGAGTTCTCGTGCCAAGATGGGAGAAAGGATGATTCGAAACAATATCAAGTGAGAAATGTAAAACCTTTTATAAGCTTGGCCTTGTCTTATAAAAACGATAAAAAAAATAGAAAACCTTCATCTTCCCCCTTTTATATCTCCGAGCAATTGTTGAAACCGACAATGTACCAGAAGATTATCGTAGTATGAAATTGGCGGTGCATAGGAGCCCTGGCCTCTATCGCAAATTACCCAATCCGGTAAGTAATCATATGAAATCATCCTCACCTTTCACCATCGACAAGGCTTTTCCATCCCTTAATGTGATGTTATATTTCAAACTGGTTCAAGTAAACTGACTTTCATTGTATTGAACCTCCAAATTTATTTAGAAAAAAAGAGAAGAAAACCGGAACTCTTTCGTGACGAGTCCAACACTAATAATAATGATACACCTCATAAATTATGACACCCTTGATTACAGATTGACAGCTAAAAATCCATAAATTTCCCCTTTAGGAAGTCTGTACCTTAAATTTGATTGCGGGTGACGAATGAGAAAAACCCCAAAACAAACAAAAAAAAGCTACCGGATTTCCGGGCGTATTTTGCATCACTGAATAATCCAAGGAAGTAGTGTGCAAAAAATGCCTAAGCCTACTTCACAATCATTGCTAATTCTGAAACTAATATTTCTGAAAAAAGTAAATATCAATTCCCAGGCAAGTTTTGATCATGTAGATTTTTTAAGGAGGACGATATGCCCCAATAAGGGAACTCGTGGCCCGAGGCTAGTTTTCTCGTGCGTTTTTCAATGCTAATTCTCAACTCTTTACCTAAAAGTGATTTAAGTGACATCACAAAATCACCCACGTGATGTATGGCCATTTCCACTTCATCTATTGCAAAGAAGCGACACAAGTCCTCCTCAATAGAGGCTTCCACAGAGAAATATCTGTGAGAATCTGTTAAAAGAATGCGGATGGGCGAGATTTTTAGCGTGCGTCCGAAAGGCTTCACAAAGACAAATTCTGGACTTGGCTCGATATCTGCCACAATTGCCGTTGTTTCAAAAGCCGTTCTTGAAGGAACTTCATCACATTGAATCTGGCATAAGGCCTCGAATTCCACATTATTTCGTAGGTTCCACACCTTCGGTTTTGGTGCTGATTCGTGGATACTACGGAATCGATTATTTGGAACAAATTCTTCCAGCATCGTGGATATTTGCGCCTCGCGGAGCAAAAGCAGATTAATGGGCGGTGTTGAAACATTATTCTGAGATGCTTGGGTAAATTGTTGTTGAAAGATCGCTTCCCTAGGATCAAGGCGGCGTTTTTTGGTTATCTCAGATGTAATTTGCGTTTGCATTGGGGCCAGCCGATTTACAGTGATACTGGAAATACTTGCAGTAAGATGAGCTTCCGGAAACTCTGATTCTGGTGCTTTTTGTGTGCTTTCTGCATTTGGAATGAACTCTTCAATCGGCATTCGATGGCCTAATTGCGAGTATAGCTCAGGGTGCATTCTTTGTGCAAGTCTATTCATAAAAGCCGGGAAAATCTCGTGTTCATCATTTTCAAGCCCATGATCCCAAGGATATATATGGCCAAAATACCCCTCCAAGCCGCCCCTGAAGGCTTGGATCCTGAAATTGAGCTTCATAATGATACATAGCCCCAGAAGATCACATCTTTCTTCGGTTTCCATATCATAGTCGTCTCCATTTAGTTCTGGGCATTCAAAACTCTGCCATACATATTTCACTCGATTTAAAGGAATGCCAACGGCAAGGACTTGTTCAGGATCGATGCGTTTAGTGCCAATTACAAAGTCACTAGGAAGAAATTTCGGCAGGTTACCCTTTGCAAACCCCAGATCAGGATGGCGGGTGAAATCTGTCACCAAAAGTATTGCCGTTCGAGGCAAAACGCGTAAAGCTAGAATGACTACCGGAAGTGTGGTGTACGGCCTTTGTGCAGGCAGAAGCATGGCCACTTCTGTGGCCAACGATAATTCCGAAATACTAGAGACATGTGCATACGGGGCCATGCTACTGACGAAATTCTAGACTTTTCTAATTTTTTAGAAGAAATGAGAACTTTAGGATTTTCCAGTTTGGGCCGATAAATCGACTCCACAGGCATACTCGTGCGCGTCTAACACCCGTACACCACGCCTTTCAGAGACCTTCATCGCACATCAATTTCGCAATTCAAAGATGCCTAATCGACTTTCATAGATTTAAAGACAAATATCGCAAGAATGAAGAGTATGTGATAAGCCAAAAATAATAATAAAAAAAAACTTTTGTTTCTTTCTTTTTCTTGCTGAATGAATCAGCTCATCAATTTTATATCTGCATGTCGTCACGTGATAGGAACGTACGTCTCTACCTTGCCTGCGTTTTACCCCACACAATTCAACATCTTCAGTTCAATTTAATACTAACTTTTTTTTTCCAGAGTCAGGCCCTAAATTGAGTAAAAAGCTATACAACGCTGCCAAAAAGGAAAATGCAGCGAAAAACGAACCGCAAACCGTGGAAGATTTTCTAGAAGAAGGTGCTGCTGATGAAGAATCCGGAGATCGGTGGCACGGATCGGATCTTGCTAAAGCATTAAGATTCTACCAAAAAGCGTATGGTTATTATATGCGTGCAGTGGGATTGGGAACACCGGCCCAGCGGGATTTCTTGCTGTTGGCTTATTATAATGCGCTGAGATTGCTTTTCCATGTATACACACAATATCAACGGACTGATGCCGTGCAAATTTCCGACCTTAAAAATGTAACGGAAGTATTAGACGCCGGTGCGGAATCTGTGGTGCAAGAAATAGGCCAGATTATTCAGGCCCATGAATCTGCGCTTGAATTCTGTGGTGCAGATGCTCCTGTAGATCTTTTATTCAATACTGCTATGGTATATATGGATGCAGTGGAAGAAGCTGAACTGCCCGCAGATATTTATGCCTTAGTAAACCGATCGATTGCGCTTTTGAAGCAGGTTATGCTGCATCAAATCGAGGAATTACAGGCAAATAATGGTGGAACAAGTCTGAATGCAGACCCTGATTCTTCAGAACCTCCTGTGACTGCCCCAGATCTCCTTGAAACAGTGATTTCGGTATTCAACCTTGCACAAACGCTTTATGAATCTGTGGGAAGTTCAAACCAGGACATTGACGCTGCTTCCTCGCTTATTAGGGAGTTTGTGATTGAGGCAGACAAAGTGTCGACTGAAATCTTTAGTGGACCTTTGCATATCTACGACCATCAGAAACAGGAATTTTTGATTGCAAGAGCATACGCTTCTGCCTCCTCTTGTACGATCTTGGACGATATTTTCAAGGTTTGGGACGATGATCAACTTCCAGCTTCACCAGAAAGATATATGCTGGCGGCAGATTGTATCGAAAGTTTCATGCAAAGATCCGGAATAAACGCCAGTGCCTCAATAAACTCGGAAATTTATTGGGCTGCACTTTCGAAGATGAACCAGTATTTCAAAATGGCCCAAGAGGCGTTAAATGGGCGTCTTCAGGCTATCAAATCGTTAGGCTTATCCGGCCAACAGTTGGGTGTTGGTTCCATTATTTCGCAGATCGCTAAACTCCATATTGCTCGTGCCGATATCGATCTCCAGCGGTCGCAACTTCCATTGGAGCAAGCCATAAAACACCAGACGCTTCTTTTAAATAATGCCAAGGCATTTTTGAAGAACGCCATGACTTTTGCTAAGCAATCGGGCGGCATCCGCGAAATGGCTGTGGAAAAGGCCCAGCGTGAAAAACGAAGAGTAGAGGCCGTGTGCAGATTGTGTGTTCTAGAAGGGAAAATGGCCCAATCGGACCTCGATTCGATTGTTGGCGCCACTAGATGGCAAGGAGAAATCGATGGCTTACGAGACCTCTGGTATTTCCCTGTTCAGTAAGCATACCGATTTTACTCAACTACAGACCTGAAGATAGATGAACGTACTTATCTAAATAAATATTTATTAATTAATAATCTATAAACTCAAATGCCTTGCTTGATTGGCACAAATGAAAAAAAAAGGAGGGAACGAAGTATAAAGAAGTTAAAGAAGAGGGGCGTCTGTTATGTTGCTCGCAGCAAAACAAGAATCGGGATACTCATCCTCATGAGCAGTAGCAACAGAAGGCAGGAAAACCGTTGGGCTATGCAAATAGTTTAGATTTAACAGAGACGTTCGCTGGCCCGTCACCAATATATTAAGTACATTCACCTTGAGCGAGTACAAGGCAAATGTGACAAATCTCATATTGGGATATGGGTGCGGTGAGGTGAAACTGTTCTAAATCTGCTCGAAGCAACACAAAAGAAACGAGACAACGGACCCGGCGTAGCTAAAATTGTGTGTGCACTTTGCTTTTTTTTTTTCCTTTTTGTTCACGGTGGCGTTGAGAAAGTCTGATTTGTCTGCGCAGATATGAGATCTCTGGGGTAGCGCTGATGCTAATTAGCGAAATGGGCTAGGCTGCTTCCATGGACTATATGCAGTTGAGTCATCGTGGCACGTGCGTCAGTAAATGTGGCAGGTGAAACACGACCTCGCAGATACGATGCAAGCATGAAGCACGACATTCGTCGGCACATAAAAGAAAAATGATTATGTGCTATATTCCTATACGTACTCGCGTTATATTAAACGTGAATTTGGTTTGAATTAAACGATAGACGGAAGCTTTACTATATACAAAGAAGGGCAGCAAATTTAGCTTACTTCAAAAGCTTGTCGAAAGCTGGGATCAAGGATTGAGCCAAAGCAAACGAGAACACCAACTTAGGGCCAGTGGTCAACAACTTAGGGGTCAAACCCTTGAAGAAAGAGGTGAGACCCTCATTCTTGGCCATGTTCTTCAAAATGGTGAAGCCGGATTCCTTGCTCTCGAAGTTCTTGTTCTGAATTCTCGTCTTGATCACATCCAAGGGAGCAGATACAATTAAAGAAGCCGATGCACCGAAAATGGAAGTGACAAAGTTTTGGGTCCAGGTAGCAGAGGAATAATCAGACAAACCAAAGATGTACTCCTTGGCAAACGAGTTACCACCGAAAAGCGCAAATGAGCCAGGGGCGTTTCTGGCAGCGGTCCAGCCCCAGCCTCTGTACAAGCCCAATCCTTCATCACCAATAATTTTCAAGAAACCTCTACCCTTGAATGCCTCTGGGTTAGTTTGTCTCTTGATCTTCAACACGTCCAAGGGCAACAACACAACCTCACCAATACCAATAAGAGAACCAGCAGTAGCAGACATAAGAGCCTTTCCGGTTTTGGCGCCAAACAAAGATTCATAGGAGTCCTTAAAGTTGGAAGTCAAAAACTCGTTGGCAAATGGCTGGCCTCCGTATTTGTACACTCTTTGCAAGATTTTGTACACGGCAGCATAACCCAAACCGGGGAACAAAGTGAAGAGTCTTCCACCAAGTGCCTTCTGGGCATGTTCACGGAAAATCACGCTGTTTAATTGCGCAGAAGACGTGATTTTAGTTTGGTTAGACATAAGTCTTTTAGAGACAGTGTCAACCGGGTGGAAAACGGCGATTTCACAGATTCCGGCAGATGCAGAACCAAGCACACGGGCAATTCCCGATTGCTTCTTGTCAGAGGGTTGTGGGGACATCTTGGTGTATTAGATTATGACGAAGAGAGAAAAAAAAAAAAAGGAATTTAATTGTGTAGACTGAATAAAAATCAGCTTGGGCGAGCGAGGAAAATTTTTTACACACCGCGGCTAGATACGCGCGATTGCCCGATTTGGTAAGAGGGTACTGTTTGTGTGCACAACCACGAAAACCTGTGAAATTGCACGTGATTGAGTGCATCACATGTTTATCATCAGATCAGCATACAGATTGTTCTTTTGATTAAAAAAGAATTCCATAAATAGTTTGCTCTATTAAAGAAACTGAATTCACTGAAACCTACGATACGTTGAATGAAATATACCATTGCACAAAGACTGTTTAGTTTTAAGCTTGTTAAAGGAGACAAGAGTTATTTTTCTTTCTTACAAACATTCACACCTTGAAGTTTGAAATGTGGAAACCCAAGAACCCCTAAAGGAATGGATCATAATAATTTAAAAAGTAAAATTTGATAAGATTGTAGATCAGTGTGGTATTTGGGAACTGAAAGTGAGATCTGTTCGATGGGTGCAAATATTAAGCCGCATTCATCAATATCGATTCTTAAATGTTCGTTAGTATTCAGGTCTTCTATTACAAAGCGAATTTCAACTGGATATGTGAATGAAAACTTCTGGCCGTTATATTCAACCATAGGTCACCAGAATATGCAAGATAAAAGGCGATACAGTTATGAAGTCTCTCTGGGGCTGCACATCCGTGCACCATCCAAATCTTACATCGCTAAACCACCAAATGAACTTTCCACTGGTGTCTACGCAACTATTTTAGTTTAATAAAACACGCATTATCCACAACAACAAAAGAATTTTTAGTTCTTATATTCTTAGTTTCTCATATATTAAAAGAAGGAAGAAAAGAAAGAAAGAAGAGAAATCACATCTACCATGTCCCGTTCTCCGATCGTGGATGACTATGCGAGCTCACTAGCAGAATTGACATTTAATTCACGGCCCATCATTGAAAACTTGACGATAATTGCCAAGGAAAATACAGATAATGCTGCAGGAATTCTTGCTGCCATTTACGCCCGTATTTATAGAAGCATTCCTGACCAAAAACTTTTTGCTTTATATCTTCTAGACTCCATAGTGAAGACCGTGGGCCCACCTTATAATGTGCTCGCAGGCGAAGAAATCTTTAAGCTTTTCTCCCACGTCTATTTGCTTGTTGGCGAGGCCATACGCGCAAAACTTGTAAAAATCTACGAATTGTGGCGGGTCACAAAGTCAAAGGGACTGCTGGCGCCTCTTTTCCCGCCATCGCAGCTCACGAAAATCGGCGATTTTTTGCGTCAAGCAGGATACCGCAAAAATGAAACGCCGGTTCCACAAAAACTGCCGACGGCCGCCAGTTTGGTGGCGGATATCGACACTTTGCTTCCAGTGCTACAAAAGAAAATCGCTGCTGTTCCCAGCGACGCGGCGTTGGCGGCCAAAAATGCGGCATTGGCCGAACTTCGTGTGCTTTTACTTAGTCAGAAGCTCCAGCCACATGAATTGGCGGGTATTCAGAGTAAGCTTGCGCCCATGCTTAAGCAGGAGTTGGCGGCTACTCCGGGGGCTGCTGAACCTGTTCCTGCAGCGGCTACTATGCCAATGAATCTGGCCCCTGTTGCACAACCCCAAATGACACAAGCAGAAGCCATATTTTCTGCCCTTGTAGCGTCTGGGCTTGTGAAAGTCGACCAATCGCTTAAACCTGGGTCGCGGCCCGAGTACGGGCTTGTAATTCCGAAACACAAACATACGCCTGGTAAAGGAGGGGTTCCTACTACTACTGCGCTCGAGCAACTTTTGCTAGATGCGAATCTTACTGGAAAGTCGCAATACGAACAAATCAAGTTTAAGGAGCTCGTGAAGGTGGCGCAGAAATTGGCCGGTAGCAATGGTAATAATGCTGGTTTTGCTGGACTCCAAAAATATGTTACAAACAGTGTTTTGGATGCCGCCACCGTACAAGTTTTGTACGAGACCAAGGCTTCGAAATGCTCTCAGTGTGGCAAGCGGTTCACCGCAGATGACGCAGGTGCTGCTAAGAAACGCACACATCTTGATTGGCATTTCCGTATCAACCAAAAACACGCCAATTTCAAGAGTAATGTACAGTCGAGAAACTGGTACTTGGACGATGTTGCGTGGGTGCAGTTCCGGGACGATGATTTGCTTGAATATGAGTCAGCGACTAAACAGGAAAAGCGGGACGCAGCTTTACAACCAACGCATGCTGTTCAAGATGTATATGTGGTAATTCCTCCAACGGCAAGTAGCACCTCCAACCTGTGCACGATATGCCGGGAGCAGGTCAAACCTACGTATAAGGATGCAATCGGTGACTGGGTCTGGGACGCATGTATGCTTGTGCCGGGCGCTAATTCAGACACGAAAATCGTGCATGTGAGTTGTTTCGAGGAGGCAAATAAGAAACGCGGTGCAGATGATCATGATTTGGAGAGAGCTGTAAAGAGAGAGAGACATTATTGAAGTTATCGCTGAACAAATCATGGGGGCTTTGCACAGCTAAGCTGGGCTTCCCGGGAACAAAGACAAAAAGAATAGCATGAGATTGAGTTTAGGTACAATCTATACAGACAGATATACTTGGAAATTCTCATTCAGAACTTTAACGAAGATTCTTAAGATTTTATGTCTTAATTACCTCATGAAAAGGTCAATATACGCCTCAAGTTTCACCCTCTTCATGATGTGGATACAAGACCCGGGTTGTTTATGAAAAGTATATAGTCTCCAGTAGATCAGCTTAAGTCAATGCATCCTAAAAAGTTCTTCACCATTCTTGTAATTTCAGAAACGCCTACACGAAATATGGTCCGCAGTGATCGGTCTTTTTATTTACTGTGCGATACTACGCTCTATATTTTTTTTTTCGTCGGGAACCAGAAAAGACTTACTTCTGGCCCAAACACTTCAAGATGTCGCTCCACACGGTGGTTGGCTTTTGCGAAGCGTCAACACCGCTCCAGATACCGGTCTTTCTGTAGTAGTCCACAATAGGCTCGGTTTGCTTGTGGTAGGTCACCAATCTCTTCTTCAAGGCGTCCTCGTTGTCGTCAGATCTTTGCACCAAGGCCTCGCCGGTGACGTCGTCGATCATGTCCTTCTTAGGAGGGTTGAACAACTTGTGGTAAGATCTACCAGAAGCAGGGTGGACCAATCTACCGGTGATTCTGGCCACCAACAATTCGTCGTCGATCTTCAACTCGACGGCGTTTTCCAAAGGAGTCTTTCTCTCACCCAACATGGAGTCCAACTTCTCAGCTTGAGGAATAGTTCTGGGGAAACCGTCCAAGATGAAACCGGACTGGCACTCCTTGTTGTTCTCCAACTCAGACTTGATCATGTTGACCATGATTTCGTCGGACACAAGTCCACCTTGGTCCATGATCTTCTTGGCCTCAACACCCAAAGCGGTCTTGGCGGCAACCTGGGCTCTCAACATGTCACCCGTGGCCAAGTGGCATGCACAAAACTTCTCCTTCAAGTTTGGTGCCTGAGTACCTTTTCCAGCACCTGGTGGGCCAATCAACACCATTCTGATGGACTTAGGCACATCTGGAACGAGGCCGGCCTTTTTCTCCAAGGTCTGGATTCTGTCTTGCAACTTGCCAATGGTGGCTTTGAGTTCTTCAACGGACATGTTTATGTGTTTGTGTGATGAAATTAGTGACTGTTCTCGTTAAACCCATTTTTTTTTTTTTTCAATTGCCCAATGTTGGGGAATCTCGGTGTGCATATATAGCATGTCACGTGATGCCGCAGGGTACACCTCGGACGCCTCCTTTCGGGGGCCCAATAGCCGCTGGCTTTTAAGCCCCAAGGAATTTATCTTTGACAATGCGTGTACTTGGTTTTTAGCATCCCGAAAGTTTCAAATATCTGGTGTGTACTTGCTTTATTTCCCTTTTCTTTTGTCCTGCCACGCGCTCTCAAACCGCCGAATCACCTGATCACAATCGCGGTTGCGGAATTACAATTGGACCGCGTGTTCGGCCCCACGTGACACAACGAAACTCCAATAAAACGAATAGGAAAAATATCGTTGAATATTTGAAGGTTAAAAAAAAAGGAAAAATTCCCTTTGCTTTATCTTTTTACTCTTTAGTACACATTATTATACCAGAAGAAAGGTGGTTTGTTTGGTTTTACGCTTATTCGTTCGTTGCTGTCAAACTATATTCTTACACCCGTACATCCTGAACTTCTTGAAATCCGTTTTGTCGGGCTGGCGGCTAATTCTCGCATCCTCGGTTGGGCCTTGAGCGTTGGCTGCAAACAAAGTAAACTAACATGAAAAGAAATCTGGAGTTTTTTTTGCCGAAGAAAGTACCTTTTTCCTTTCTAACTTACTCTCAAAATTTGGAGAATTATAGGTTTTCTATTTTTGAAATTTTTCTGTCTAGACAAGAGCGCTATTTCGATCCAAAAAAAACAAAAAAAAAAAATGGATTCGGAAGAACGTGATTTTGGTCTTTCACATGCAGTTCAAAACGATCGAGATCGGAGGGGATTGAGTGGGTGCTTAAAGGGAGATTTACAAATCCCTTTTTTCTTTAAAGAATTTGTGGAGCTATATAAACTTTACTTTTTCCGCCGCCTCACAGGCCAATTAATTCAAATCATTTCTATCTCCTAAATTTTCGACATGTCTTTACGCTCAATTTACATTCTTCTCAAGCTCCCTTTGGACCTCCTTATGGTAGTCCTTAGATTTTATATCTTTGGAGGCCTTCGGTTCAGAAAATATAATCGGGGATTAATCAACTGCCTCCGCTTGCGGGTGTACCGAGCAGCATTAACTGTGGATATTCCTGATGCAAAACTTATTGGCCCCCACTCAAATTCTTTTTTGATCAGGAAAATCATTCCATTTCTTTCGCCAACTTTAGTCAATGGATGTGTGGGATATGGTGAAAGATTTGATGCTCAATCTTTTTGGTTAGTAAAACAAAAGGATAGAAAACCTTCTGACCCAGTGATCATTTTCTCGCATGGTGGAGGCTACTATATTCAAACCATGCCATCCCAGATCCAATCTCTTCTCTCGGTATACCATCTTTTGGATTCGGATGTGCAACGGAAAACATCGATTTTGTTCCTCGACTATAAACTTGCGTCCGAAGGATATCCATTTCCAACACAACTCCATCAACTTGATGAAACTTACAACAAACTTTTGGACGAAGGAAACAAAAACATAGTGCTTTTGGGAGATTCTGCCGGCGGCCATCTTTCTGTCGCATATACTATCTACTTGCAGTCTTTGGAAAAACAGGTGGTGTATCCATCCAAGCTTGCGCTCATTAGTCCTTGGGTAAAATTGAGCCCTCTTCCCTCGGATTCTCAGGAGGGTACTTCGTGGCATGAAAATGAGGACCGTGATTTGCTCACCTACCAACGGTTTTCCACTGTTTCAGACTTAAAACATCTCATTGGTTTCGAGGACCCATTCTCCTTGTTATGTTCTCCCGGTGGTAAGACGCCCAGATCGAGGGATGATTGGTCCTCGATTCCCAATTTTTCCGATCCTAATTACGATGTGTTTTTGATTTTTGGAGAAGATGAAAGTTTCAGAGACGATATTGTTCAATGGGCAGCGTACTCTTTAAACTATCCCCTAAGCGAAGAGTATGGGGCATTTGCCAAGTGTGAAGACTCGTCTAAATATAGCTTTACGCGTCATGGCGAGCCTGGAAATGCCAGTTTGACGGCGTATGTGGAGCCCATGGGAGTACATGATGCAATGTTGTACTTCGAACACGATGTTGCTAAAATCATCGAGAAATCGTTGCGTATGGGTAAAAAGCTCAATGTGAGAGACGTTGATCTGAATCAATTTTTTGGTATCACAAGACTCACAAAATTTTTCAACGAGACGCTTCGCAAGTAGTGAAGAAATCTACAATTTGCGGGTTGTGTTAAAAGTGATGAATAATTAATGGAGTCTATAAAATCGAGTCTCGACTAGAGGCAAGCAACTGGGCCTGCCTTGAATTGTTGGTTGAATAGATTATAAAAGATGTCTTCTAGTACTGGTGAGTGTGGATTTCAGGCACGTGCTGCACCTTCACTAAAGGTCTGTACACGGGTTTCCACATCTGGGACTGGACCCACTTCAAACACTTGGTGAAGTCTCTTGGCACCTCAACGAAGCCACCGTCTGGCTTCTCTTCGCTTTCAACACGAGCAGTGCCCTCCTTCAAACTCTGCAAAATGACAGCAGTAGCAACATGGGAGGAAACTGTGTCAATCTCCTCCAAAGGTGGGAGAAGACCGTTTTTGGGGTCAGCCATTTTAGGCGACATGGCGGCCAATTGGTCGACGGCAGCAGAAATCATAGTATCAGTGATGGTATTACATCTAGAAAGAACGGCACCCAAACCAATACCAGGGAATGTGAAACAGTTGTTGTTTTCAGAGATGTAGTAGCCGTCAACGGGTTGGAAAGGCGATCCTGTGGCAATCAACGCATTGTTGTCAGTCCACTTCATGATATCGACAGGGAATGCTTCGTGCAAACGCGTAGGGTTCGAGAGTGGGAAGACGATAGGTTGTGGGTTATGCTTGTACATTTCCTTAATGACGTCCTCAGTGAAGGCACCTGGCTGGGTAGAACATCCCACCAACACGGTCGGTTTCACGTGAGCCACGGCATCCTTAAGGTTTTTCGTGTCAACGCCAGCCCAATCACTGTCTGGGTCAGCGAAACGGATCTGGCCCTCAGGGGAGTCCTTGTATGACTGGAGAACAACACCACGACGGTCGATAAGGTGGATCTTTTTACAAGCTTCTTCAACGGTGGAGCCGTGCGAGCACATGTGGTTGACAATCTGGTCGGCAATACCCAAGCCTGCCGAGCCTGCACCGTAAATGAGAACCAGTGTGTCAAGCAAATCGCGTTTGCTGAATTGAAGTGCGGCAGTCATCGAGGCCATAACCACGGCACCTGTGCCCTGGATATCGTCGTTAAACGAGGGAATGGTCTCACGGTATTTGTGAAGCATCTTACGGCCAGTGGTCACACCGAAATCTTCATAGTGCAATACGGCTGAAGGAAACCGCTTCTTGGCTGCGTGGATGAACTTGTCAACAAAGTCCCAGTACTGCTCACCGCGAACACGTGGGAACTTGTTACCCATGTACAATGGGTCTTCCTGGAGCTCCTTGTTGTTAGTTCCCACGTCCAAAATCACGGGTAAAGTTCTACCTGGGTGAATACCAGCACACAAGGTCATAAGTCCCAACTTAGCAATGGAGATACGGACACCTCCGACACCTTGGTCACCGATACCCAAAATACCCTCACCGTCGGATACAACGATATAGTCAATATCCTTGCCCTCACCGTATGCAGCAAGACGCTCATCGATAGACTCGGGACTGCTGATATCAAGGAAACAACCCTCTGGCTTTCTGAACCGGTGCGAGTAATTGGCAATGGCGTCACCTTCAGTTGGAGTATAGATAATTGGAAGCATTTCACGGATATTACGTCTCACGAGCTCGTAGTAGATCACCTTGTTTTGCATACGCATCGACGTGCAGAAATCGTTCTTGGCAAGCGGCGTCTTCAAGTATTTGAACTGAGCGTACGCACGTCCAATCTGCTCATCAAGCGTATTGACTTTTGGGGGGAGCAACCCATTTAAGCCAAAAGCAGAACGCTCTTCCTCGGTAAATGCAGAGCCCTTGTTGAAGATTGGTGAATTGAGCAACTGGAAGCCCTCGAGATCACACTCAATAGGACCCTCGATCGACAAACGCGTCGTTTTGGGTTTCAAAGCCGCAATGGCGGCATTCACGCCAACAGGTGTTTTGATTGTGTGTTTTTTGCCGGTTTTGGCCGTGGCAGAAGCTTTGGCCGATGTTGTCTGAAAACGGACTAATCTGGCCGACTTGGCAATCGTTTTTGATTGTAAGAGAATAGACGACATGATGTTAGTTGGTTATACCCACAAGAATTCAGGAAAACGAAGTATGGAAGACGAAAGGAAAAGAAAAGAAAAAAAAATCCACGCGGTTAAGGACGATTGCTTTATAATTTATCCGAATCAATTCTATTTTTTCTTGCGAAGAAATCAGCGCAGCTATATAATTCACAAATGCCCCTTCCCTCGGAAATCAAGATCACTACCGGGCATCTTGGCGCATAGTCGGATCCCGCGTCTCGGGGCCTATCAGTAACTTCCGGGGTCAGCTTCCAAACCCACCTCTGGTTATAAGGTTTTAGATTGTGCTTTTTAGTATAATAATGACCTAATAAAAGTCTACACATAAAAGGGTTGAGACAGTTGAGTATTTAAGTATAATTTTTATTTTTAAGACGTTTTATTCCGACTTCTCTGAAGTTACCTTCTACTTCTTTTTCTTTTTCTTTTTTTTTTTTTTTAGCCTTTTCTTGCGGTCCTTCCACGCGAGTTCCGGGGGCATCCCGCTTGCGGCATCGGGTGAGTTCGGGTTGAATCGACTATCGCGGAAAGTTGCCTTGGGCTTATCTCGTAGATTTCAATGTTACTGATTTGCTATTAATTGACCATCCACGATAAATGTTTACCATCTTCAACAATAAATATCATAAACTCCACCCAATCATAAGAATTCATCAAAATAGCAAACGACCCTTTTGTTGTGTTGAATTCTCGCTCAACATCGCGCAACATTTGCAACTAACGAACCAACTTAAAAAACCCCGCTTTGAGCCGCACGTGTGCTTATTCGCTTATAGGGCGAAACTGATGGGTAGGCGATTTTGGGCTTGCGCCCACATTCATGATTGATGTTGTTTTTTTTCAGTTAATGGTTTTGTTTCCAATCAAAAAGGTGGTGATTCACCTCTTGTGTTTATTTAGTTTCTCCCTGTGACAATCAAGTACTTCCGTACTTCGTTTAATCTTTTTTATTTAATTTTTTTTTCGAACTGTGGCCACAACCTTAGAGGTGATTTCGCGCATGGCTATACCAATTCACACGTCAAATTTGGTGAGCACTCAGCCTCATAGCCATAACTCTCACACATCATAAGTAGCGAAAACGATTTCAGACATATACCGAAAGAAATTGAGATGAACCGTTATTATCCTTTTGGATACGTAGTTGGAGTATTAGAAAGAAACCGATACACTATTCATATTTCTTCTTGCAGAACACCTTCTCCGCTTCTCCGCCGACGCGCGGTCTGCAGGAGGTCAAGCGGCGGGAGCATCGGGTGAAACCGGGCCAGACCGGGAGCTTTTTTCATGCACTGTCAAATGATGGGCATCGAGGTTTTTCCGATACCACCGTGTGTTCTCCGCACTCGGGCATTCGTGCATATTCGCCAACATTGGATGCACTGACAGCGGGGATGCCAGGTATCCAAATCGGGTAATGTAAAAATAGATTGGGAAATTACGGGCGGGGGAAATTATATTGAGTAAGCATTTGATCTTAATGGCTGGGTGGATGATGTGTTGTTTCACTGCGCCGATTTATATGATCAATTGTCTTTGCTGGCTATCGGCAAGTTATTTTTAGAAAAGGAACCCGCAGATAGATCCCATTTTAGTATGTCCGTTTAAAGAAATTTAATTGGGCAGGATTAGGATCTGAAGCAACTCGGCTAATTCACTTATCTCACTAATAATCGAGTAAAAGTTTCGAATTCTTGATGTCTAAAAGCAAAGCCGATTTGCCCATTGTGAACTATTGATATTCTGGTCAAACAAATTCTCCACCTTTACTCAGAAGAAATAGCCAAACACCCACAAACACACACACAGTCACTTTAATTCAAATGCTACGAGGCACTTCCCTTCAAAACAACTTCCAGTCTTTCATTCAATCGGGATAATAATCAAGAAGCTTTTGATATAGAATGTTCTAATGCATATATACAGTCATACGTGACTATTGTCAATTTCAGTAAAACCTTCAAAATCGAAAGACTTTATTTACATAAGATATTAATCCAAGTAGTTATCGACACACGGGCACGTCACGTCCCAATAGACAATTCATGAGATTGAAAAAAAGACCAGAATTTCTTGATGCACGGAAAATCTGTGTCAATTGGAAAACTATCTCTGTCTTCTGGCAGGAACGTTCGTCAAACTGTTCTGTTCCAGGTTGGTGTCGACACACTAAGACGTCACATGAAATGGTCTACATGGTTGTTGGAACTATGCAAATTATTCAACCTTGAGCGTCCGTTTTATCCTCTTTTGTCTTTTCGCCTGTGGCTGCTCCACTGTAATCACATCCTGCTCTATCTTTACCTTCTCCCTGGAGGTAGATTTCTTGCTGTTGTTGTCCAATTTTGTATCATCCGTCTCTTCCTTCGGCAACGGTTTCTGGAGTTCCGGAACAAAACAACTTGTACGCCCACCCACGGTCTGGAAATCCACCTTGTGGCCCGCTTTAGTCGTGGCTCTGGGTTGTTTCCGGCCTTTACCCCATCTATGTAACATGAGCCAATCGTCAGGGAATAACTTGGCGTTTCCTTCTAAACGCACACTTTCCTCCATCACAAAAATAATTGCATCATAAAGCTTGCGTAGGATCGGGCTCTGTGGGCTTTGGATTTTTTTCGAAAGTATCTCTGCCGGGTGAATACGGGCCTGATAAAGAATCTCGTCACTGACCCAATTACCAATACCAGCAAAGAAATCCTGGTCGAGTAAAAACGCCTTGATGGGTTTTTTCTTGCTGAGCACAAGAGGCGCAAATTCCTCAAAACTAAGCCGGGGTCTGCCGTGATGATACGGATCGGGATCTCCTGTAAAATCTGGTAGAATTTCTGTTGCAGGCCCCTCGCTCTTTTTTGAATAATCCGGGCCCAAAGTATTTAGTGGAGCTGCGTGCAAAAGCTTGATATCAGTGCCAAATTCGGCACCACTAAGAAAACGCACACGGGCCAATCGTCTGGGGTCCAGGAACGCTAATTCGACTTCTTTTTCCAGATCCAGCTCGTGATTTTTGAGAAAAAGCTCGAATTTTGTAAATCTTGGAGGCCATTCCTCAACCTCCAGGTCCTCCGCTTCTGTCTCCTCTTTCTCCTCTGTTTTCACCAAACTGGCAGTTTTTTGCTGCAACACTTTCTGATCGCCGCCATTTTCCATAAAAATCATATGTGATTCTACATTCCTCATACGGATACGCCCCGTCATACCAAAATGCATCAACATCACCAACGATTTCCGTGAAGCTGCCGTTTCAAACCGGAGCCAGAAATATTTTCCGTGGCGGCCCACGCCTATAATCCTAGCACCTAGCAAATTGGCCTCATTGTCTACAATATAATTACTTGGGTTTTCGGCCGTTTTAAGTGCAGGGAAAAGCAAGTTATCTAAGGGCAAAACCGCTTTCCGCACAACCAAGCCAAGTACGTTTCGTCGAAGAAGAGCGCACGCGTGAGCAACCTATGAAGTTAGTAGACGTTCAGTTTTTTCTTGATGTTGTTGTTTTTTTTTTTTGTCTTTTTTTCTTTCACGCGGTGATGTATGTTTTTACATACTTCTGCTACCTCAGGCATATTTGATGGTTGTGATGATCAAGTATAGAAAGAAAGATAGTACGGTATTTCCGGTTTTCGGAAGGAAACGGTTTGTGGGGAAGAAAAAAGAGTTGCGTTTAGTTTAAAAAAAAAAAAACAAGCTGCTCCACGGCAGGTTCGAACTGTCGACCTTCAGATTGCACAAACGATGTTTATGAGACTGACGCTCTGCCAACTGAGCTAGTGAAGCATCTTACGATAAAATCCACTCAGTCTACACTATACCAATTCAATTGAAGTTTTTTTCAAAACTACCATAAAGGCCCTAGGCGGGCGTGTATCTTAATTTCTTATGCTTTTTTACCCTCTCCCTTCTGAACTAATCTATCCAATACGCGTGTAATCCGCATTTTCCCGCGGTATACTGCATAACAACCACAATTACGATTATCATGTTTTTCCCGGAATCATTTATGTTGTCGATGATTTTTCTTTTTAGCTTTTTTTAGTGAACAATTTCTCTCTCTCTTTTTTTTTTTTTTTCTTTTTTTTTTTGACTAGTACATCTGATTAAAGGAAGAGAAAGAAGATATTAAAAAAACACTCTGTAAAAACTAAAATCATAAAAAAAACCCTAACAGTTCATAAATACATACCGACTGGCGAACCAAAGCCCAAAAAATCGTGAGATTGCACAATTAGATTCTTTTCTGAAAAGAAAAATTATAAACATCTTTATTACCTGTATGCAATAAAAGAGATTACTCTTGCAGCCCACGTCCTATATATCTAGAAGCTGGTGATTTTCATATGGTTTAAATCATCTCTCTTTCCTTTAATCAGATATATCGGACAAAAATAACGCCTTTAATTAAAGCTCTACTCGACCCATATTCATGCTCGTAATCATTATATTACATAACATATAGTTCGCCTTTACCCACTGTGAAGTCCTGAAGCTTCGGCTTTATTTAAGAAGAGTGATATTTCTGCAAAACAAGGAAATTGTGACCTACTTAGATTTGCAAAGATTTAATCTAGATCTTTTCTGTGCAAGACTTTGTGAAATAAGATACTCAACTCAATCAAAAGAGAGAATATTTGTTGGCTTGAATTTATCTGCTAATGTTTATTTTATTTATTTTTTTTTTTTTTTTTTTGTTTTTTGCAATCCTTCAATCGATCCTTTGAAGGGAAATTCCAAGTTTTGGTGTTTTTTAATCAAGTTTTTTTTAGCTTCAAAATTAATTGAAAAATGAGAATTCATGAGGTTTATGATAATCTTCAACGCTAATAGTTAGTTCTTTGGCATTTTTTCTTTAATCTTGCATTAATACAATCCCCATTTTAAAAGTTTTCAAATCTTGAAAACTTTCGCAACCAAATTTCAACACTCGTTCAATTTAACAACTTTCACACAAGAAATAAAGAAACTCACAAGGAGAAAAGAAAAAACAAAAAAAAAAAAAAAAGAAAAGTTAATAAAGAAATATTCTAGAATATTCAATCTTGCCAACACAAATAAACCCGTATCTCCAATCTTCCTCCCTCTTCCTTTTCCTTTTCCACAAAAAAAAAATGGATTTGGTGTACGGGTGTCTTGCCACTACTTATCACGAGAACCCGCGTCCACCCCACAATCAGCCTCAAAAACAGATCTTCCGATTCATCACAGCTTAAGCTCTGAATCTAATTCCCGCATTTAAACTATAATCAGGAACCTAGAGATGAATAGATTATTTGGCAGCAAATCTACAGCCCCTAAGCCAACCCTCGACGATGCCATCGGCTCGATCGAAAATCGCGTTGGCCTGCTTGACGTCAAACTTTCTAAAATCAATGCTGAATTATCCACTTATCAACAAAAAATCAGTCGGATGCGAGATGGTCCTGGCAAAAGCGCATTGAAACAAAAGGCTCTAAAATTGTTGAGACAGCGCAAACAGATCGAGGCCCAAAAGGACCAATTGGAGAGTCAGCTGTGGAATATGACCCAGGCTTCTATGACAACTGATAACTTGAAAAACACTGTGATCACAATGGACGCAATGAAATCTGCCAATAAGGCATTGAAGGCCACGTATGGCAAAATTGATATCGATAAAATCGACCAGTTGCAGGACGAAATGTTGGATTTGATAGATAAACTGAATGAACTTCAAGAATCCTTGCTGATGAGCTACGATGCACCCGATGACATTTCCGAGCTGGAATTGGATGCGGAATTGGATGCCTTGGGTGAAGAATTGGACTTTGAGTCTGAAATGAACGAATCGGGCTTGGGAACGCCCAGCTACTTGGCCACGGATCTGGTCCCTGACAAATTACCAGCTTTTATTGACGAAGAGGAAGAGCACGAGAAAATCGCAAACTAATTATCATTTTTCGTCATCAATTTCACACGCAGTTATCATAGCAGAATTCCTCGTGGGTGTGGTAAAACTGAATGGTTTGGAGTCTGTTGAAGACTTTCGGATCATCCAAATTAAAATGAATGAAAGTTTGTATCTGAAGATTTCAAACATTCTAGGCATAATATCTGGGCTTGTCGTTCATTTGTATACGACTCAGCTGAAGCCACGTTTGCTACTTACATCATCTCACGAGGGACCATTTACTTCAATTTACACCTGTTTCTTTTTTTTATGAATTTAGATTTGTATGCATGCGACACTATTTATGAACTCTCCGTACGTTTCTTGTATTTCCGGGCAGGCGGGTTTTTTGGGGTATTGATCATAAAGCTTATTCCATTCTTCGACCCCCGTGGTTTCTTATGAGCATGCGCCTCTTCATTTTCCCAATCTTTTTCATGAACGACAGGTGGAGCCACCCATGGGACTGGCCCTGGGGCAGCAATCGGGGGAAGTGCATAGAACTGGGGAGGTATTATAGGAGGCCCTTGGAAAGTGCCTGGGGGCTGTGGATTCTTATAAAACATGTGCTGTTCTTGCCCTTGTTGTGGATACCCAGGAACAAAATGGCCTGCATTTTGCGGTTCTGGGTTTTGCAACCTTACTCCATTAGTATGAGGAAAGTGAATTGGAGGCTGCATGATCACTTTCTGGTGCTTATGGCCCAACTGTGGCAGAACCAGATCTTCCGTACCATTAGAATCATTAGTGTGAGTTTGCTTTCGCTGCTGAGGAAAATTTTCGTGGACCTGGTAGTATACGGGATAAATTGGTTGAGTAGCAAATGGGATCGTGGGAGATCTCTGCTGTCCTGTCATTGAAGGATGTCTAACTGGTATTGTATCTACCCTGTGACCCCAAGTTTCGGTCTTTTGTTGAATTCCATTATTGATGTTTTGTTCCATTCTACCTGAGTCTGTTGTGGTCATGATATTCGAGGTGTTTGCATTTTTTGATGTAGGAGTTGAGGCAACAAGCTTTGATGAGCTTGAACTTGAACTTGAACTTAAACTTGCTAATGTTTCATTGCCGTTCTCCATCAGCTTATTTGGTGAAGGAGTATGAATTGGTGTTTTTTGCTTGATTGTATCATTGAGAGGTTTTTCTCCTTTTTCGGAAACATATAACTTCCCACATGCTGATTGACTTCTGAGTTTCATGATATGAGTCTTGTATTCTTCGCTGTCTTCATCAAGAAACAAGCGGTGGATCAAACTGTTTCCTATACCATGGTCCTTTGCCTCTTTCAAAAGCTGCGTTACAACACGCCCAAGCTCGACTTTTTCCAGTGCTTGTTTTGTTTTTTCCTGCTCCGTTCGAAGCAAAAGCATTTGTGAAATAATCGCCTCGCTATAAAGTTTGTTTGCAGGAAGCTCCAAAGCCCTTGAGATATGTTCAGGGGGAGATGCTAAGGGAGATGTCAAATGGTAAGACAGGCCATCGGAGGACCTGGAGTTTTCTCTACACCTGTCAAACTCTTGACCAGTGGCATCTGGATTCACTATCTTGTGCAACTGTTGAGAAGACATCAGATGGCCGTAGTGCCTGTACTTTGCATTCTCGATGTTGAAATCCTTGAGATTAGACAAGAACAGAGATGGGGAGGGTTGTTGTTTTTTTGTAGATTCCGAAGAACTATTTCTGATTTCTTTGGTTGCGCTAAGCTCAGCTGCATGTTTCAAGTCCATTGCAGAGATCAATAGGCTTTTTTCAAAAGCAATCATGCAAACGGAACAGGGAACAGGGAACAGGGAACGTGGCACGTGGGTTTCAGGAAACGAAATTGGGTGGCTTTGCTTTCTTTGGTACCTTTCTCAATTCAAAAAGCCTTCTCGTTTTTCTTCGCTGCTCGTGGTAAGATCGGTATGTGTATGGAATGGTGGTTATGTTCAAAAGAAAGCAGGTTTTGTCTTGTTCGATCAATGCATGCAAAGAAAACCCCTATAAGCAAAAAAAAAGGAGGTGAATATGGGTCTGATACGAAAAGTCTGATAGTTTATCAAATTTCTTTTGCGAAAAGCTAAATTTGGGGGCATAGTCTGTATTAAGTTCAAATGCATGGTGCCTGTAATTTTTGAGATCAGACAGGTCCGATTCAGGCAGTTTGAGGAGGCCCGGAATAACCTACTAGAATTTTTGGTATCATCTAGGAATTCGCCTAAACAGGAAACTCAAAAATCATAGGTAAAGTAACTATAATACATTCATCAGCTGATTCCCATGGAATTGAGATTCACTTCGGAACAATAGGGGCTTTGCTCAAGTCCCGGTGCAAGAAATGGGTGCAAAAATTACTGCTTGGAGTAAGTCGTGGACAATCTCTTTACCCGAAGCGGTAATATGCGCGCAAGCGTCGTCTCAACATGCACGCACCCGCTGCAGACGCATGCAAAAATTTCCTTTCGTGGCTTGTCAACTCTATATGCACCTGGAATCAGCAAAGTATTTCGTGCACCAATCAGCAGTGGTTTGGGTATTAGCACCTGAAAAACAATGGATCGGCCCTCTCGACATAGACAAGGCAAATTTCATAGCGGACCTAACTGCCGTTTTAAGATGAGCGTTTCACTTGTGGTGCGGGGATTCATCCAATAAAAACACTTGCGAACTATGAACAATAGACGCGGTTCAAGCGCTTGAAGTTAAGAGTTAGAACAATATCCTTTCTTTTTTTTTTAATTCTTGTCAATTAATCCAAGACAAAGGATATGTGTTGCTTTTCTTTTGTCCTTCATTATTTTAGCTTTTTCTCAGCTTTTCAGTTGTTCGGAGGGGTTTGACAACTTGATCGCGCGCACCCTCCATTTTTAAAGCTGAAAGTAATTTAGAAATTGCACTGAATTTGTGGAGGTGAAACCATGACAGATGCGATACATCTTGACAGCCGCATTGACACTTTCCTTTCTTTCCTTTTTTACTTTTCATCAAAATCATTATCTTCTGCAATTTTGACGTGCCACTAATCCCTCATTTGTGAATAAAAACTAAAACAACAAAAAACAGAATCTTGCACTGCCCCGAAAATCATCATTGCTTCTAGGAAGCATCACATTTCTAACAATACAAAGATCATATTATTAGCTTCACCACATCACCTGGGAAACAATAGACCCAAAATAACCCGCTCACGCCGCATACGCAAAATTCTCAGATTTGAGGCGTGTCGGCATATAGAAAAGCCGAGGCCGTGGGGGAGCCCGCAAAAAAGCCAGTGTGTTTGTGCAGTTTTTTCTCCTCAAAAGGAATCACATCCGCTCATAAGTGTTTGGTGGATCCTTTGCTCAGTTGTTATTACAACTGAAATCGTCTCTAATTGTTTTTTGCCTCTACTCTCCATGTGACCTGCACACACTTACAATGTGCTTCCTCATGCAAGGCTGCCAGTATTGCGAGAACCCCATCGTCACCAACCCACAGGCACCCACCATACTTGAGCGTCCCCTCTCTTCGAAACACTTTGTTTCACAACATCCAAATTCCCCGTTTTTTTTTTCTGCAAACACAGGTTTATTTTTTTAATAGAGTTCCATGAAATTGGTACTTGTGGGTATAAGTGGCCCGTCCTCTGCAGGGAAATCCACTGTGGTCAAGAGCCTTGTTAACGTGTTGCCGCATTGCACGGAAATCCACTTGGATGACTTCTATTTCCCCGATAAGCAGATCCCCATTGATGAAAAACACGGTGTGCAAAACTGGGACTGTGCGGAGGCGCTAAACTGGGACAAATTCAAAAATTATCTTGAGTCTGTTCGCGCATCTGGGGGTGATATTTTACCTGTCGATTCGCTCGAAATGGAACTAGATCTTTCATTATCAACCGACGAAAAACATGCAGTTGAGGCCCGCATTTCGACAGAGTACCCATGGTTGAAGGATTGTCATGTGGTGCTTGTAGATGGGTTTATGTTGTTTCATGACCCATCTGTCGCTGCATTGCTTGATGTCAAGATTCTTTTCCGTGCGCCGTATGAGATTCTCAAGAGACGTCGTGAACTGCGACAAGGGTATAATACAATCGAAGGGTTTTGGGCAGACCCGCCAGGATATTTTGATAATATCGTGTGGCCTGCATATGCGGCTTCCCATCAACACTTGTTTGAAAATGGAGATGTGGCAGGATCTTTATCGAAACTGGCCACAGACTCGGGGATCTGTGATATCGTCAATGACGGCTCCGTGAAGTTACAGACCTTAGTTTCCACTGCCCTAGACATAATAGCAAATGGAACCATTAGTAATTAGCAGCTCAAAAGAAGCAGTAATAGAACACTGTGACATAGACATATATATATATATATATATATAGATATAGATATTTAAAAACGTATCGATTCTACTTCATCTGCACTACTTACCCTTCTTGCTCTTTTTGGGCTTCTTAGACGAGCTCTTGATCTCGGCCTCGTAGATCTGCTCGGCATTCTCGCTCTTTCTCTTGTTCTTGCTCTTCATACTGACCACACCCAGCTTATTGATGGCCTTTTCAGCAGCATTGTCGTCCCATTCCTCAACGTTATCATTAATGGCATACTTATCCAAATTGAGCGCATTGATCAACTCCTTCTGTTTCATACGCAACTCTGAAACCGCCTCATTTCCTGCCTCGTCCAAATCTTGGGTCATGGCCCTTTCAGCAGCTTCGGCATCGAATTTGCCCGCAGAAGTTTCGTCACCATTCATATCATTGACGTCATCGTCCTGGAAAGCAGGCATGGCCTCCTCGATTTCTTTACTCAAAACAGAACGGAAGTAGGTGGAGAATTTACGGACGATTTTCGAGAACATGGCCATTGCTTGCGAGGCAGGAAGTCCCAACTCCTTGCTTACGTCATCAATGGATTTATGCTGTAAGCCCACGGCCAAGAGAATTGCGCCTTGGACGCTCGACAACGATACATCGCTGGCCTTACGCGAGAAGTAGGCCTGGGCAATAAAAGGCATCATGTCCAAGATCACGTGATAGTCCAATAAGTTGTTGGCGTAAGATTCCAAACGCTTCAAGTCGAAAGGCGACAATTGAGCATCCAAAGCGGACTTGTCCAACTTCTCGGATGGAGAAGAAGTACCGGTGGATTCGATTACATTAAGTGCTTGCACAGCAGGGAACTTCTTGAATTCATATGACATCAAGTTCAAGAACCGTTTGTGGAAATCCTTGGCAAACTCGTGAAGCCAAGCATCGTTTTGATTATTCAAAACATGAAGCATGACACTGGTGTGTTCACCGGTCAATTCGTTGGCAGTTTGACGCAAGTAAACTGGTACAAAGCCAGCACGTTTCCAGAACTTGTGCAACAGCGGCGTCATTCCGTAAGATACACCCAAGTAGCTCAACGCGTATGGCTGTTTCTCCAGCAACTTCAACAAAAGTGGAGGCAACGATTTCGCGTCACGAAGCTTGATCTCGTCCTTAAGCGAGGCCTTAGCTAATTCTGCGTCCGTAACTCTTTGGAGAGTGTGGTCGCCCAAAGTGTTGGACTCGGAAATGTCGGTGAATTTTCCTTCGAAATAGTCCTTGAGCAAATCAAGTGCCCGAGTTCCGTATCCCATGCCGGCATAATCTGGGTTAGTGGCAATTCTCACCACTCGAGCACCACTCAACGAAGCAAACTCGTCGTCCTGGAATTGCTGAGATACCAACCAAGGAATCAAATCACCACCGGCACGTTGACCACGTGACAACGAGCGGCGCACACTCTCCTTGGAAATTTCACCCTCCAAGGCCAATTGCACCACACAAAGGGGGTCGGGGATCCGGTTATCCTTAGGATCGATTGGTGGTAACAACACGTACAACTGGTGTGCAGGCGCGTCACTCATCAACTGCAAATCGTTGGGCGAGTTCTTGTAATGAGACGCGACGTAAAGCGCCATCATTTTCTGGAGGAACGTTTCCGATACCGGGTGGTACGAGAAAAGCGTGTCTCTGTTGACATAAAACAAATTACACTCGGATGGGTGGGGCGTGCCTTTAGTAGCAAAACGGGCGTTTTTCGTGAGTGTAGCATCCAAGCACAAGAGCTTGTTAAGCCATTTCTCCACGGGGTCTCCTGGGGCGTATCTGATTGGCTCGTCCAACACCACTTCACGGAGCGTGCGGGCCATGCCTCCAACGTCAACAGCCTTATTGTCACGGGAAACTATTGCCGTGTCGTTATTGCGCGAGTTCAGCTGGTCCCGCAATTGCTGGATCAATTTCAACGACAACGAACGGCCGGTACCTTCATATCCGTTAATTGTTGAGGCCATGAACACAAGGTAAGGTCCCAAAAGACGTTTTACTACTGGGAGTGGAATAGCCGCGGCCTCATCAATAATCAACAACTCGGCTTGACCCAAAACATGGTGATCGTTGGGCAGAATGTACTGGATGGTTTGGCGGTGTGCTCTTTTGATGTCCACACGCACAATCGCCTTGTTGAACGCAGGGTTCGTCAGCTGGATAATGTCGTAGTCCAAGTGCTCGGTATAACCCAAGGCATCGAAACCTTTGAAAATGAACTCAAACAATGTCTTCAAGTTTTCAGGCAGCGGCGACGTCACAAAAATGTTCAGGTAACCGTGCGAGACTGCACCAGCAATAGCAATTCCAAGCGCGGCGGATTTACCCCGACCTCTTCCAGCGGTTAATGCCACGGTAGAATTCAATGCCTTCTCGGAAATCACATCGACAAACGTCAAAATCGCTTGTGCCTGGTTCACCGTACGTGCAAGCGACACAAGCAGGCCTGCAGGCTGGACCTCGGCCAACGATTCTTTAAGCCCCAAAAGCTCTTTTTGTTTAGGCGAGATCTCGTCGTCGTCTGCTGGGGGAAGAGGCGTCACGTGCTTTCCGCCAGAAATTGGCAACACATTTAACTCATCGTCAACCACCAAACACGTTTCACACGAGCCCAACGAGAGCAAAAACCGTTCGTTGAAACGGGCCACCACATCGTCGTGAGCCTCGGTTCTGTACCGCAGATGGATATCCATGGTCATAGTATAAAGTTGTTTCAACGAAGCCATGTTTTTCAAAAGCATGACCACAATTCCACCTCCTTCAACGGTCTCAACCGTACGAGCCAACAAGTTGGGGGTGATCGCCTCGAAATCTTGCAAAATACACATACCATATGTGTTACCCAAGATTTTCTCCGTCTCTTTATAGTACACATACCGAATATTCTGGTTTGAGATAAAGGCTTCAAATGGGTCCTGGTCGTTTACGTCCCTGATACCCCGCTTGATATCCTTTTTGATCTTGGTCTCCCGCTTTTTACGGTGCGAAGTGAACCCCAACAACTGTTTTTTGTATGCCCACAACACCGACTTGTTCATCTTAAGATCAGCACTCATCATAAGATAATGTAAGTTCGGAAGCTGGTTACGGGCCTTATCACCCACAATGATGAAAAAACTCCGCTGTTTTTCCTGGACACCATTACGGATAAGCGCAGGAATACGCGAGTCAATGGCCTTCTTTCCCATTTTTTGTTTTTGGTGAGAAAAGTTTGGTAAATTGGAGGTTTCCTTTTTTTTTTTTTTTGGGTAGCTAATTCTAAATATGAAAAGTGCTGCGATGGAGATTTTGTTCCGAAATGCGCACCTTGCGATGCGTCGTGCAGGGCTCAAGTCGTGGGAAGTCATTGAATTAATTCTTACTCCGACATCGCCCTATTATTTAATGAACCGTCCGTCTTTTTAGTCTTTTCAATTTCAATACCGGGAAAGTCGAAGATTAGATTGAAAGTCATAGATTTCCCGTTCTACTGTCAGAAAAGCTTATAGGGAAAGAAGAATGACTCAATTTTTAGATAAAAAGTCTAATTATTCAACATACTTCTCAAGGGTTTTCTATCACATTTCGACTTCCTTAAGGAAGTAGCTCTAGTTGAAGATTTAGTATTAAACTCAAGCAAAACTTCTTATATAGAACGATCCGAAACTTAAGCTAATGCTGCATGTTGTATGTTGTATGTTGTATGTTGTAAACAGAGTGGCAGTTTATATATAATAAGTTGGCCAAGTTGAATCTCTTGTTTGTCTTTTTTTTTTATTATTTTTTTGTTGTGACTTATCCGTAAACTCTTTTTATTACTTCGAAAGCAAAAGTCGAAATGAAAAAAGAAGCCTTTTCTCTATCAATTTGAACCTATATTACATCACGTGTCTTCACATTTATTCGCTGAAGTCTGAACTGCTGCGAAAATGCTTGTCTAGTTAAACAATGGCTGCAATCTTTAGCGCGACAGATAAGCGGGTCTTGTATCTTATTTTCTCATTCTTCTTGTACATTTATCTAATAATTTTTTCTTTCTTTTTTTTTTTTTCTTTTTTGCACCCAGTACCACAAACACATGCTTGCACAAAACGCACCCGCCGATACCGTAGCAGGCCCGGAAAAGGCCGAAACGGCCGAAACGGCCAACAAAACTCATACTAACGCCCAGGAAGACCCGGATCAAAAGGAAGATACCCGTCAAAAAGAACAGCGCCGACTTGCACCCCGCTCCTCAAACCAGTTCCGTGTAGGCCCGCCTTTTTGTGGCACTAGTGTTGGGTGCACTGTATTTATTGCCAGTAAACCGAAAGTGGCTGTAGTCCCGAAAATTAGTGCACGGCTCGACCGTGGGTTTGACATGATTGAAGGGGAATGGATCGGGTACAAACGCAATTATTTCACTTTGGTGGCTGCATTTCAGTTTACAGGGCTCTCGCTTGGTGTAACTGCTACAGACTCGTTTGTATATGTGGATACCGACGGCATTAGCCGCCCACTCTGTGCGTTTAAGATTCTGCTCACGTCTGTTTGTCTTGAGGATAATTCGACTGCAGTAACGCTCGTGCAACACACGGCAAAAAGAGATCGTGGACCCCAAAGTGCCCCGCCGCTTTACTATGCGGTGCCGGGTGAATTGCCTGCGCATAGTACAATGAAACTGGTGGCCAATATCCGGAATGGCGACAAGATTGACCGATGCAATCGCTTATTCTATCTTCTGAAAGAAGATCATGCACGTGCCGTTGAACAGAACCCTAAGTGTATACTCGCCACATATCCCACCGACTGCGAGATCTCGCTAGTGGCGCGGTACGAGCGGATCCAGTTTCTGCTGGCCGGATGTGGCAATCGCAAACTGGCCAGCACCAATAATAAACACTACGTGCTTGTGGTGCAGTTGCTTGGCATCACGGCGCTGGGGCTGAGTGTTGTGCTTGCATCAACACACTCGCCGCCGTTAATTGTGCGGGGCCGATCGCCCTCTAATTATCCAATCTCAGACAAAAAGGAAGTGCGTGCAGAGCTTGCCCTCGTGAAAACTAGTACTTCCAATTTGATCAGTCAGGAAATAAAAGAGGAGACCGAGGAGGTGGGTGTAGAGAACGAGGTGATACAGAAAAAACGAAAACTCAAACCGGCGAGTTCTCTTCCCATTTCGGTGGCAGCTGCAGCTACCACTGCAACAACTTCAAAGCCTCCTCGTCATATACTCGGCGTCAATCAGAACATTCTCAACACATATACTGCTGACACTTTTGACCCCGAGTTACTTTTGAGCCCTCCTAAAGCCAGAGCTCCTACTGTCGCCTTTCAAAAACATTGGGACAGACTCAATGTTGCAACGCAAAGGCCAGAGATTTTCCACCCTTATCTGCAACAATCTGGGGCTCACAAAATCGAATACATGCCCCTGGTCCACGCCAGTCCTGAACTTATCATTGCACAGGAAAACTTGTTTCCTTTCATCGAGGGTGAGTCGCCCATTTTACACAATACCTCGTACCTGTTCATAAGCGACGGTGAGCCCATGAACATAAATCACTCTGCATTCCCATCCTCGAGAGATATTCGTTGCAGTGATGTTCCGCGTGGTTACGAGGAAGCTGTGTTTGATCTTGAGGACTGGGCGAATTCAGAGCTTGATATTCCTTATGACTGCTACCTGTCACTTCCGGTGCCCCTTGCTTTCCCGGAAACCTTACGCACTTCTACGCCTTTGCAGCTCCAGGTGATGCAGCCCAGTCTTGCAAGAAACCTCCACCCGGCAATTGCACGGTGCAAGCACGGTTTTAAGCAAAGAGAAAAGCCACATTCGATCCCGCGCCACAAGGAAAAAATGTACACATTTGCTGATTTAAATGCCAGTGTCATAGCAGATACAGAATTTGTTGCTTTCAAGAAAAAGCTTTCTTCGTTTAGGCTGCGCTTTACTGACCAGTCGCCGCAAACATCAAGCCTACGGCTGTCGCCATTGACCATGCTCAGCTCTGATAACGAAGCATTGTTCTTAAATGGGCTTCGGGGACAATCCACAGGTCCTTCTCTTCATAAGTCTTAACAAGAAAGAAAGAAAATTAAAATACAAGTATGAATAAAGTTTTGCTTTATTTCTCTTTCTATTTTATCATTTAAACCGATGTTGAAATGCTTTGAACCTCACGGCAACAAAGCCATTGCCTATCAGATAACCTACGGTCGTTCGCGCACCAATTCTCAAGTACCCAAAGCTCCATTTGGCACGAACGACCATGGCTTTTAAAAGTATAATTTCAAACATATAAAAATAGAAAACCGATGTTGTTCTTTAGTTTCTTCAAGACGCTAGTCGACCAGGAAGTCGTTGTGGAATTGAAGAACGATCTTGAAATTAAGGGCACGTTGAAATCCGTGGACCAGTTTTTAAACTTGAAGTTGGACAACATCTCCACAGTCAACGAAGGAAAATACCCCCACTTGAAAGCCGTGAAAACTTTATTTGTCAGAGGTTCTACCGTTAGATATGTGCATTTGAGTGCTAGCAGTGTTGACTGTACGTTGCTACAAGATGCATCCAGAAGAGGTATGTGAAAATCGAAAAAAAAAAATGAAAAATGAAAAAAGAAAGAGAGAATCCGAGTAATTCATGAAGTTTCATCAATACTAACAAAAACTTATAGAAGCTATGGTTCAAGGAGGAAAGTAAGTACAGCTCCTGCTGAGCAGGGCCTTGTCTTGTTGTGCTGCCCATTTGCATGTGTATATTACGATAATGTATGATTATTATTTTTTTTTTAATATTATTATTAAAGCTATCATAATTGTTTATCCCTTTTTTTATCCTGCCCTTTTTAGTACCCACAATCTGCCGAATCTCAGCCGGACGGGGATTCTCGACTTAATCGTGTGAAGCATCTTGCCCTAGAGTGACCGGGCTTATTGCAGTATGAACAGGTTCTTTTCAGCTTGCTCTGAGAATTATGCTGCTGAATTCTGGGTGAGGAATCTGAAAGTGGAGGAGCCTGGAATTTCTGTTGTGAGTCGGACTGTAGTTCTTTAGTATCAGCTACATTTCCAATCATGGGCCGAAGCCGATTTTTGGGCACTAGCACAAACTCCGTATTCTTCGCCATATCAAACATCTTATTACTACAGTGTGGACACGTGACTGGCCCTTTTAAGTCCTCTAAACTACTAATGAAATCGCCGGAATCTAGCTTTGAGGATTCTGATTCTGCAGCGGGGAGATGCAGAAGATATGTCTCTACCAACCGTAGTTTTCTCTCGTACTCACTTTTAAGCCGGTCTAGTTCTTGATTTTTCTTGGTGATGGCGGCGGCCAATTCCCCCATTGACTTTGAGACCTCGGCAAACAGCATTTTTGAGTTTTGATAGTTTCCTGTTGTTGTTTTTAATGTTCAGAAATGGCCGTGATTTGGACCTGCAATCACCTTCAGTCAAAATATTGTAGGTGCATCAGGTGACAGACCATCTCTAGGAGTGCAGATAAGCTCGGTCCGATTTCTGCTTCTTTTCCTATCGTGCTATAACTTCCAGATATTTTCAAGTTTGGGGGAAAAAGTGGGCTTTAATCTTGTCTAAGAGTATTTCAAAATCATTGTAGCGACTTTTCAAACATTTTCAGACCGTAGTGGGATTACAATATCGAGGCATAACATTTTCATTTTCTCACATGTACATATACGGCGAAAAAACAAATTTTGCGCTGTAACGGCTTTTGGCAGAAGCGCGCTGTTTGCTCGAAGATCTTTACTACATTGAACGTGTCCGGTTCGATCCCTGCGGTCGACTGTTAGAGTGTTTGAGTAATCAGCATTTCTACAGTCAGCAATGAGTAGCACCATCACTGGAGGGAAGCAATTCAGCACAGTAGGCTACCCGTGGTGGAGGCGAAGCGGACGGCACTTTCTCTGGCTTTGGTATAGATCAACTTGTAAGTGTTGCGACTCCAAATTGAAATTCTTTTTTTTTTTAATTTTAATTCTCTTGTTTGTTTTTTTGAAACATTTTAAAATAATATTTGACTTGTATTTATTATTCCTTAGAGACAACTAACTATTCTTGCTTTCCCTTCCTCGCAAAGCCTTGTGCAAGCTCAAAGATTTGTTTCCTTTCATTTATAAACATTCCCAAAAGACAAATCACGCAAATGAGGAGACTTTGACCAAATTCTAAAGGAGAAGCTGACTTTCCATCTATGAAAAGATACCGCTGCACAAAAATAGCTGTTATAGATAATCCTAGCGGCATGTAAATATTGTGCAAAACAGATGCTGGCTTTACAGTCACGTGCTTTTTAAAGAACTTGATGTAAAACACGAAACAGTACACAATTCGTAAAGACATATTGGCCATATTCGCAAGAATCAAGCCCCTGATTCCCATGCCCATTTGGCCTATCAAGAAATACATGAGCGCAAACACAAGCACGCTCAGAAAAGACATGAAAAGCGAAAACTTGCTGATTTGAGACTGGGTGGAGGCACTACTAAAGAAGGCCTCGAGAATTCCGTTGAATGCCATGAACGGAATATAAAGCACATAGATAGGAAAGTCGTCAAATACACTCGATTGCAGCCATTTGGCGCTCCTGCCTAGAAGTATGCGAAGCAAGAAAGGGCCGTTTGTATATCCCCCAATGATAATAAGCAAGGAGAGGTTGAAATAAAACGAGATAAGGCGAGCCATGATTGTGTGTAACTTTGCATAATCGGGATTTTTGCTAGCAAGAGAGTGAGTAAAAGATACTCGAAGCAGCTCTTCGATTGGCTGGAATAAAAGCCGTGCAATCATGGAACCATAATTGGCAATGACCGAATATACGCCTTGTTGTGTTACCGTGAACAAATAACCTATAAGCATGGTATCTCCCTCTGTGAGAAGATGTTTGAAAACCATTTGTATAAATAACAGTTTCCATACGGAAAGTAACGACGGATCAAAGGCTGGTTTACCGGGGAGTTTATGGAAAACAGGCAATCCGGCACGTGACCCGATCAAATAGCCTAAAAATATCACGGCCGAATAAGCAAATTGACCAATTGCAAATGCAAGCACGGCCTGTCCCTGGAAAAGATGTGGGTTTATTGTAGCTTGTCCCTTTTTTCGTTGCCACATATAAACGCCTGCAAAAACCGTGATGCATTTCGTAAATATTGCCATACTTTCTACTTTCGAGCGCAACTTGAAGTTGAGTTTATGCTGAGTGAGTCCAAAAAGTGGTTCTGCTAGTAGTTCGAGTGTAATCAGAGCTATGATAAGCGCCAAGATCAAATTAAAATACGGCAATCGGCTCACGGTATTCATGTATAAATCAGAGTATGTCTGGAGATACAGAAATACCACGAATACCGGGCCTCCTAGAAATAAAGGCACGTACGCAAAGTTTATAATAGCATTTTCCGAATTGGCCCGTTGGTTGGTTACCCTGACTGCCTCTCTGCTGAAAAAAAGCACACTGTTCACAAGAAACTCAAGAAACGCAGCGATTCCAAATATTTCTGGCGAGATCCGTCGAAGAAGCACCTGATTCGATCCGAATGTCACTGCCTTGGTGGCAATTTGCGAAATCACAAGATACGCCACCTGAGAAATGGGCATTGATGACATCCTGTCCAAAAAAAAAAATGATGTTTGAGTTTTGCAGTAAGTCACGTTCCCAAGACAGATCTGGGGAAACTCTTGTGTGTTAAACCCGTACCTCCACGATTTATCTCAAAGCATATGTTACGCTACGTTATGTGAGATGTTGTCCGAGTCAAAAATTAAAAAAAATTAAAAAAAAGAAAAAGAAATAAAAGTCTCTCACTTGTATTATTAACAGATTATTAGAAAAAGTAATAATTCCCTAGTGTAAAGGATATAAAGAAAGAATGAAACTCGCATAAACCCTCCTTCTTCTGCGATCTTGAATTGGCACCAGAATCTAAGCCAAATTCCTCATCGGCGGCGTGCACTGCTCAAAAAGATCGAAGTTTTACCCCAGCCAGCAGAAACCACTCACAACACAGGCGAACGTCAGCACCACGTCCATAAGACGAAGTGTTTATTTTTTTTATTATATCTTTTTTTCAGCACCAGAAATACACTTACGTCCGTCGTTGAAACTAAATAAACTCGGGTTTTTCTTGCTTTTTTTTTTTTCAACAAAACATCAATAGAAAAATTTGGACACGCTTATCAGTCGTTTGAAGTACGAGGCCTTATAAATACAACTCCATTGTTTTTGCCTCATAACCTATACAAACAATCGGAAACAACCACATTTTTGTTTTGAAAAATAAAATTAAATAAAACAATACCAAGAAGAATCATCAAAAAAAAAAAATCTTGGAAAAATGAGTTATTTGCCTATAGGCAAAGATGATGGAAACCACAATGTGGTGGGAAACCCCGATATGGAGCTTAGGGAACAAGACCGCTGGCTTCCAATAGCAAATGTGGCGCGTCTTATGAAATCGACGTTACCCACCACAGCGAAAGTCAGTAAAGACGCCAAAGAGTGTATGCAAGAATGTGTTTCTGAGTTTATCTCGTTTATAACCAGCGAAGCCAGCGATAAGTGTCTCCGCGAAAAACGCAAGACCATCAATGGAGAGGATGTGCTCTATTCGCTTCACGATCTAGGGTTTGAAAACTACGCCGAAGTGTTGAAAATCTACTTGGCCAAGTACCGAGAACAACAGGCGTTGAAGCAGGAACGGGGGGAGGTACGGGCGTCGAAAAAACTGTACAAAAAACGTAAGTCTGCTGCAGAAGAAGATGTTGAAGAAACACTACAAAACGGTGACATTTCCGAGGGTCCAGTTGAGGAGGAGAGTGCCAGTGTTCAGCCTCTCGATCTGCTAGCGTATTCAGAATCGCCTGCTGAAAAGGGCCTACACTCACCGGATTATTTCCAGCATTATTCGCCTGAAGATCCTCATTCACATGACGAGGCCCACAGATTGCTGGCTGAAGCGACAGCAAGTACGCTGGATATCAAGCATGACATTGGCTTGCAACACGACATCTCTATAGACGAAAAAAGCCCCTCAGGGGCATACCAGTATGGTGACTTTATTCATGATCAGGGCGATTCTATTTCGAAGGACACTCATGGCGATAATCATAATGACGAGGATAATGAAGGTGTGAAAACCGACGGCATGAACAATTTGCCAAAACTTGAAACCCAGGACCTGGGCTTAAGTGGAGAAATATCAGAAAGAAACTTTTACTAGGCTAGAACATTACGGTTACTGTATAATATATTAATTTTTGCGTACGGAACTTGTGACTTTTGACAACTGTAACGAAGTCCATTATTTCATTTTATCGGTATAGATGCTTTGATAAAAGCCCTGGAATTTGCTTATGACGTTTCTCTGTAATCTCGAGAAGTGAACTGTATCCGATCGTTACTCGTATCATCTTTATTCGTGGTAGAGTAAAACAACTGAGAAATTGGCTGTGAAATTAATTTACAATGGATAAACTGATATGAGCCTTATATTAACTTATTTCCGCTACTTCTTATTGGATTTTTCAGTGATGTACAATGAGTTAGTCCTAAGACGAACTTCTGAAAAAGGTTTTGATCTTGGGAGATCTCATGAAGTGTGATCTGTTATGGCAAATCTTGGACCCTGATAAGACATATATAAAAAGGGCCAAGCTATATATACATATATACAGAAAGACGAAAAGTAGACCTTAACACGGATGTAGATCACTAATTAAGTTGATGTCAAACTTGTACAATAATGTGGTTAATACAAACTGGAGAAGTAAAGTTACTAATTATTAACTTATAAGCTTCGCATACGAAATTATTGAGAACATATTAAGGAGCATTAAAAATCCAAGACACAGAATATAGATACAAGAGTAGTGTTTCAAGTTTATTTCCAGAGTTATTTTCTATAATTCACCAAATGAATTAAATTCTTTATCTTTTGTCAAGAAGTAGCTTCATGTTTTCGGAATCAGAGTGAAATAATCAACCGCACCTTAAACACTTTGCAAGGAAAAAAGAGCTTTCGAAATGAAAAACATGCACATAATTTTCCATACTACTGTGTGATGTATGATTTATATAGAACATTAATTCAAAAAAGAAGGAACAAGGAAAAGTGGAAACTAAGGTTGAATCCATGAAATGCCAGAGAGGTATTTAGGCTTTTAATCATGGCCGCAAACTCATGCAAGCCACGCGTTCACGCAGTGGTCTTATTGAGAAAGGGCTAAGGAAAAGGAGAATTGAGCGGAGGCAAAAAAAAAAACAAAAATTATGTAATTTACTAGCTGGATAAAAATTTAAAAGATCGGTTATCTTTTTTTTTTGAAAAAATTGAGTGTGGAAATAAAGTCAAATTCTTTTGTTCACCGAAAAGCTCTGCTCAGGAACTGTACTGCCCCGCGAGAGTGCACCGATGGGCGATGCGCATCCACGCAAGCCAAAAAAAAAAAAAAAAAAAAAAAAAAAAAAAAAAAAAAAAAAAAAAAAGATTTCATCTTGATGTTGAAAAGCCTTGTACAAAATACTTACAGAATGGGAAAACAATTCAAGCGCAGCAAGTTTGGTAAGAGACAGAATGGAGGCGAGTCCAAGAAGGGTAACAGAGGTGGAGACTGGACAGAAGTGATTCGTGACAATGAGAAATGGGAGACGTACTATAAAGCACTTGGACTTATTCCTGAAAATGAATGGGCATCTTTCAAGGAGCACTGCCAGCGGGACTTGCCGTTGACTTTCAGAGTGACTGGTTCACGTGCACACGCCCAGGAAATCAACCGGAAATTCATTGAAAACCATGTAAACAAGTTGGAACACGCAGAACACGAAGGTGTGAAGCTTGCACCTAAAAACCTTGAGTTTTACCCCGATGGATTGGGATGGCAATTGGACGTGCCAAAATCCGTGATTCGTAGAAATGCCGAGTTCGCAAAAACACAACGGTTTTTGGTTCTTGAAACCACCGTGGGAAACATCTCGCGTCAGGAAGCTGTTTCCATGATTCCTCCTCTTTTGATGGACGTGCAGCCACATCATGCGGTATTGGATATGTGTGCTGCACCCGGTTCTAAAACAGCGCAGCTTGTTGAGGCGTTGCACATGAAAGACGCACAAACGCCCGCCGAGGGCTTTGTCATGGCCAATGACAGTGACTATAAGCGTTCGCACATGTTGGTGCATCAAGTGAAACGTCTCAACTCTCCTAACTTTGTTGTGGTCAATCATGATGCCCAATTGTTCCCACGTATCCGTCTCTCAGAAAGTGAGCCTTACCTCAAATTCGACCGTATTTTGTGTGACGTGCCTTGTTCCGGTGACGGTACCATGAGAAAGAACATCAATGTATGGAAGGACTTCTCTGTAGGTGATGGTTTGGGCTTGCACCCATTGCAGGTGAACATTTTGACCCGTGGTTTACAACTCTTGAAAGATGGCGGCCGTCTTGTTTACTCGACTTGTTCTATGTCGCCCATCGAAAACGAGGCCGTGGTGGCGGCTGCTTTGAGAAAATTCAACAATATTTCTCTCGTGGATGTCTCAAGCGAATTGCCTGGCTTGAAGAGACGCCCTGGTGTTTCCCTGTGGAAGGTTTTCGGCAAGGACATGGTGGAACGTGAGGCTGGTGATGAATCTGTACATGCCACTGCCTTCCCACCTTCTGAAACAGAGGCTCTGCAGTTCCATTTGGACCGCTGTGTACGTGTATACCCACATTTGCAAAACACTGGAGGATTTTTCATCACGGTGTTTGAGAAAAAGGCCCATGAGGGTCAACAAGCCGCAGACTCCAATAAGAGAAGCGTGGCTGAGTCTGAGGTGGAGCCAGAACACAAAAAGTCAAAGCCTGTTGTGCAGCCTAAACATAAGGCCCCTAGAACTGCTAATGAAGAGCCATTTATCTTCTTGCCCCCTACCAACGAGCAGTTGAAGGTGTGCTGGGACTTTTACGAAATCAACGACAGCTTCCCACGTGACACTGCTTTGGTTAGAAATGCCACCGGTGAGGCCTGTCGTACAATTTACTTTGTCAAACCAGCAGTTGCCCGCATCTTGCAGATTGAGAACCAGAAATTGAAGCTTATTCATGCTGGTATCAAGCTCTTCACCAGTCAAAGAAATGATAACGGTACCTGTGCCTGGAGAGCACAATCTGAATCCTTGCCCTTGTTACAAAACTCTGTTGGTCCTTCTAGACAATTGACCACCAACACTAAAATGTTGGAGTACTTGTTTAAGGAAGCCTTCCCCAGAATCGAGCTGATCAAAGAGTCCGGGTTGGACAATGAGTTTGCTGACCGTTTGGCTGAGATCTCTCAAGGTTGTGTTTTCTTGACTATTGAAAGAGAAGAGGGACTTGAGGATTTGTTCATGACTTTGTGGAGAGGTATCAATAACGTAAACTTGATGGTGAGCAAGGAAGATACCCAGGAATTGCTTATGAGACTTTACGATATCGAGACAAATGCCACGGATGACGGAAAGGAAAAGATCTACCAGATGAAGGTCGAGGCCCAGAAGAAGGCTAAGCAAGAGGCCGAGGAAAAGGCAAAGGAATCATCCGAGGGAACTTCCGAGACTCCTGTTGAGAACACCGAAGTTACCCCAGAGGTCGCTGAGACTGAGCAGAAGTGATTATGTACGCACTTTTAATAAAACCTCAAAGCTAGTTTTAGCTCGATTTTACATGCAAATAGTAAAGAAGCCCGTCACAGGAAAGACACCATCATCAGAGTTTATGTGTACATATTATATATACAAGATGAGTATTGTTAAATTATTTGTAAGCTTTCACAGAAAAGCATATGCGCTAGCGCTCTGATTTCATTTGCTATCCGTGTGTATGAAAACATCTAAATGTGAAGTTTTTGTTGAGAAAATATGTTTTGGAAGCTTCGATAGTAATATGAAACATTCGTATTCTCTTAACTGTTCGAATCGGACTCACTTGAGCTTGAACTAGAATCGCTTGAGCTAGAATCACTCGAGGTTGAACTGGAAGAACTCAGGTCACTGTCACTGTCACTTTCGCTGTCACTGCTTTCAGCATTAGTTTTCTTCAGCTTATCACCAACTGATTTTGACTCTTTTCCTTGTTGCCCCATTCCATTGCTCATTTTGAGGAGTGCACCATTCCGATCCAGTTTCATGTACGAGCCAAATCCCTTGACGCCAAAATCACTATCGCTACTTTCGCTAGAGTTGCTGCTGCTCGAAGTATCGCTACTACTGGAACTCTCGGTATCTGACGAATCACTTGATGAAGAACTGCTGCTTTCACTAGTGCCCGATTTCCTATCAGACAAAGAAAGTCTTGCTCTCTTGACCCGTCGTCCACCTTCCACTTCACTGGCAGTATCACTATCCAGTAAATCTATCGACATCACATCGGACTCTTCTCCCGACCAGCGGGAAGAGCCGTTTCCAGATGCAGAATCGTCGGAGTTATCGTTAGTATCGTCCGCCTGTTCCTCCGACTCGTTGCCACTATCGTTATCGTCCAGATCGGCCGGCACATACTTCAGTAAGTCCTGTGATCCATCGGGCTCCATGAAATGCAGTGGATCACACAGACGCACCTCTTCCTCGGCCCATTGTTCAACCAATAATCCTAGGGCTAAAAGTGCCGTCTCGTCCATGCTATGACTGGGGATTTTCGACGAGCTTGCGTAGTAGTGAATCGCCCGTAGAAGGTCTGAATCGGGAAGTGCATCTGGATCCTCAAAGTCTTCTCGTAATTTTAGTGGAATGTTTAAAGTCAGAGGCCTGAGTGCATGCAAAACTTCGTCTGGCGCCATGACACGGCCCTTTTCCACAAACACATCCTTGAAATCCGGGGCCAAGGGATCTAGCACGACTTTTGGGGTTTTGCGCTTGAGCTTTATTTCGTGATGAGGCGACTCATTGATCAACTTTTCATCGAGTTGTATATCCGTCACATACGCGTCTGCTGTTGCATCGTAGACATTGGCAGAGCCGTCTTTGGGAATTGGCAAAGACATATATGATGCTGGTATATACGCCCTCTGAGCTATAATTAGAAAATAAATGCCTTTTAATAATTGGATCCGTAAGTGATTCACTCCACAGGAGATTTTTATATGTACGTTACGGACCTGCGACGTTCGTATATGAATAATCATCTCAAGCGTTGCAGGTTTTTTGAGGCCGTGCATACTAAGCGAGCGGATCAGTATTGGAGTGCACATAATCCCATGACACCAAAACAATAAAAATTTAGGCAGGTCTTGGCCAAGGGTACAAGTGGCTTGAAGATATTGAAATTCGATATAAAAGGACGCAAATATTCTAAAGTAAATGGATTTGACATCCACTGATTGTTAAAAGCTATACTTTCAGGTTCCACATTGGACACATTTACACAGACACAATTCTGTTGCCATTGTAAATCAAATTACACAAAAGACAATGAGTTTATGGACAGATAAAAGGACAGACTTACTGCTACAAATCAAAGATATTTTCCACCAAAATGAGCACCGGAAACACCTTATCCAGCTTTGTATTATGAGAGCACAATGTCTCGGTAAAATCTCTACTGATAAACGTGAAAATGGGGTTATCAAAGAAAATAAAACCCCGGTGAATAGTGTATCCAAAGTGCCCTCACATATTCCCGGAGATGCAGATGCTCTACAGAGTAAATTGAATGGATTTGAGCTTCAGGTGGCCAACCTTAAGATGAAACTTTCGACCAAAGAACAGGCACATGCAGCGGAAGTGGACGAGCTTCGGGAAATCATTAAAAGTCTCAGGAGCGAAAGCACCTCGGGCAGCGGCAGCGGCAGCGCAAGCAAAATTACGAATCGTGTCACCAAAAAGAGACCCACACTTAAACCGGTTGGGTCGCCTTTATCGAGATCGAGTAAGCCTATATCTCTGTTTTTCGCTAATTCACCTTTTTCAGACGCAAAGGGGGGCCGAGGCAACTCGTTCTCGGGCGTGGAAATCACTTCTGTGGCGTCTCAAGCCTCATTGAAGCTTTCTAAAGTAGCACCCAAGTCTACAGACGACGTGTTCTCGCCCAATAACTCGAGTGCCGAGTCCACGCCCCAAAAACCAAAGGCGAAGGGTAAAGCAGGCGCAGAACAAACGAAAGACGTGGATTCAGAAAGATCAAATGCAGAAATCCTGTCTACCAGCGTGAATATGACAGTTTCAGACCCCGAAGAGACATTTCAAAGCGCAAACGCCACGTTTGACACAGATAAAGACAAAAAGCCCAAGAGAAAAAAGATCCGGTTGGTTTCTTCCGAGGCATCGAAGCTTATTTTGGCACTGCATAATCTGGGGCTTGATGGTGAAGGGGACGACATAAATCTGTTCAAATATTATCAGGATGATAATTTCGAAAACCGTCAGAATTCACCGGGGCCAGTACCGAAACCACAAGTGAAGCCAGGACCTGTGGTGAAAAAGAAGCACGTATTCAAGATAGGATAGAGATAAGGCAAATGAATAGGATTTATCAAGCGAAGTGCTTCATTTGTTCAAAGAAGAAGATGAGAAAGGAGTATACTGAAGGACAACTACGTTGTAATGAGGAGAGTTTTCCGTACAATTTATGGAAGTTCCCTTGACTAAGAATGCCTTAGCCTGAGTTTACTTGCATAGTTAAAACATTTAAACAAGAAGCAGAGGATACAAGTAGATTCCAAGTTGACGTTAGACTTTGGCATAGATTGTGCTTTACGTACTATAGTTCCACCGGCTTATTCATAATTTCATAAGCTTTATTTTCGAAACTTCTAATAGTGGAAACATCAGAGTTTTCTTTTGCTTCAAATAATGGCTTGTAAAGGAAAAAAAAAAAAAAAAAAAAAAAAAACAAAGAAATAAAGTTAAATCACTAGCTGTGGCGTAACTCCGGTCGGTGGCTGCGATCGTCACACGACAAGCAGGACTTTTTCTCCTCCGGCCTAACGGTAACAAGAAATACATTTCGTGAGGCAAGAGAAACGAAGAGTGAAAAAAGGAAAAAAAAAACAACAACAAAGAAACAGAAGGTGACCTCAGAATTGATAAAAGAAAATAAAGCACAATACACGGACCTTAACTGAAAGTCAAAAAAAAAAAAAGTCTGAAGAAACCAAAATAATTAAGCATATAATTCGAGTGTCTAATTATTTTTTGGCGGCCATAGAATTCCCCCGAACCCCGGACACCCGGTCACGTGCCGCGGGCGGCAGACGTGCCCACGTCGCGATTCTCACGACTCACTCGCATGATTAGTCAAGCGCAGCAGAAATTTGAGCCACGGCAAAAAATCGGAAGAGAACGATTGCCAGATAAAGAATCGGAATTTATAAGGCGATATCCATACTTTTCAGCATTTATCCCTTCCCCCCCATTTATTTCATATTTAAATCCATCCTCCTCTAAACTCGCCACACGCCTTTTATGTTGAGACTGAGTTTGCCCCAGTACGGGCTACGCTCGAGTGTTAAACGTGGATTTGTGAGAAAAGCCACCACTTATTCCGGCGCCAAAAACACGGCGGTTTTGCTTGAACGTCCGCAGAATATAGCCGCCAAGTTCTGGCAGCTGCCACTTGCCCCTGAAAGCCCGTTTTCCCCGCTTTCAGATCTTTCTGCTGGTGGAATCACACGTCCACTTAACGGATCCGAGTTTGTGTTCAAAAGCAAGGCACCTAATGCCCCTGAACCCGCGGAGAAAACGCCGCTGACGCCCGGTACGGGCCCTTCGGACAAACCTGCCGAGAATCCTGCTGCAAATATTAATGACGGTGGCAAAAACCCGTCCCAGGATGAAGGACCCGGTGCACCAGTAGAAAAAGACTCGGATACCGCCGTCGAAGACAACTCGGGAAATCTGGGGCCTTCTTCGGCAATTGCGGGCGGTTCCGGTTCCGCAGCACTTGGTGGAAGCGGCAACAACGGTGGAAGCAACAACGATAATAACGATAATAACGATAACGAAGCTTTGGCAGTGGAAGTTGCACTGGAAACAGGCGCTTACCCGCCGTTCTTGGCAATAGCCATGAAAGACCGCCCACAACTTCCTGGGCGCGAGTTTTCAATCAATATTTCTGACCCCAAGGTGAAGAAAACGATTATTGAAATATGCAGCCGTCGCGAACCGCATTTCGTGCTTTTCCACATGAACGACCCGGATATGCCCGATACCGATATTATTCATGACAGTAAGTCTGTCTACGATATCGGTGCCCACTGTTTTGTGCTTCGAACATACGAGGATGGCGATAACTTGCGGATCTTGGGTCGTGTCATGGAAAGGTGTCGCTTAGAGAAGTTGGTTACCCCTGCAGAACAGGCGGAACAGCAGAAAACTGACGTGACGGAGGAGGATTTCCCTACTTCATACTTGCGTGATTTTGGTGTCTCTTACGCACGTGTGACCAAGTGCGACGACGAACCCTACAATATGGACAGCCCTGAGTTGAAGTTCTTGATTGCACAGGTCAAAGCGTACTTCGAGGTGATTGACACTAAGATCCCTAGCAAGAAAATCATCACGACACGTGGTGTGAGCCTCTTGAACCTGCCCTCGCAACTTGCTGATTTCATTGGCTCGCTTTCTGCGGCGCCAGCAGACAAGATCCAGGAATTGCTTCTGGAACTTAATGTCGAGGCACGTTTGCGGAAGGCGCTTGAGTTGTTCAAAGTAGAACTCAAGTCATACTACACCTTGATCGACACCACGTTGGAAATCACTTCCAAAGCCGAGGAAGCGCAACATAAACAGTTTATTAAGGAGTATATTAAGGGACTTCAAAGACACATTGGCGGTCCCGAGGCCTCGGGATCGAAGACCAGCAAGTTTGACGAGCGGATAAAGAACATGAAGCTCACCGACGAGGCAATGGAGGCGTATAATACCGAAAAGGCAAAGTTAGAGAGTGGCCAGGAACACTCTAGCGAACTTGCTGTAAGCGAGAAGTATTTAGACTGGTTGACCTCGATTCCTTGGGGCATTTTCTCCAAGGATAAGTTCAACGTGAAATTTGCCAAGGATGTCTTGGACAGGGATCACTACGGCTTGAAAGACGTTAAAGATCGTATCTTGGAGTTTATCTCTATGGGTAAAATTTCTGGTAAAGTGGACGGAAAGATCTTGTGTCTTGTGGGCCCTCCAGGTACCGGTAAGACATCGATCGCCAAATCTATTGCCGAGTCTTTGAACCGTCGCTATGTTAGAATTGCTATGGGTGGTATTCAAGACGTACATGAGGTCAAGGGTCATAGAAGAACGTATGTTGGTTCCATTCCTGGCCGTATCATCTCATCTTTGAAACAGGCCAAAACTTCAAATCCATTGCTTTTGATCGATGAGATTGATAAGCTTGACATGAGCAAGAGTGGCGGTGCTGCTTCTGCGTTCTTGGAGATTTTGGACCCCGAGCAAAATAATGCCTTTGTCGACAACTATATTGACGTAAAGGTCGATCTCTCCAAGGTCTTGTTTGTTTGTACCGCCAACTACTTGGGAAATATTCCAGGTCCTTTGAGAGACAGAATGGAGGTGATCGAGGTTCCCGGTTACACCAACAACGAGAAATTCGAGATTGTCACCAAGCATTTGATCCCGAACGCAGCAAAGAGAGCCAACCTAGACGACACTCGTGTATCTATTTCGGCAGACTCTGTGAGAAAGTTGATTGAGAAATACTGTCGCGAAAGTGGATTGAGAAATTTGAAAAAGCTCATTACCAGAATTTTTAGCAAGGCATCGTTAAAGATTGTACAGCAGCTTGAAGAAAGAGAACCCGTGGAAGCCATCACTAAGTTAGCAGCTAAGGAGGAATCCAAATCGACCATTGATGAGTCTGCTGATTCCAAGATTGTGCAAGAGTTCAAAACAGTCGACACCAGTATTGAAAAGGGTAACGAGGACGTGGTGCTTCCTCATGAAATACCAGAAGACATCAAATTAGATGTCACGCCAAGTGTTTTGAAGGATTATGTCGGCCCTGAAATTTACACTAGGTCGCGTGTATATGACATCCCCCCACCGGGTGTCGCTACTGGTCTTGCGTATAGCACTTCAGGTAACGGTGATGCTTTGTATATCGAGTCGATCTTGACCAACTCGATTGCCTCAGGTAGCGGAAGCCCAGGCGTGCGCGTGACGGGTCACTTGAAGGAAGTCATGAAAGAGTCTGCATCGATCGCTTACTCTTTTACCAAGCTGTTTATGGTGAAAAACTATCCCGAAAACAGATTCTTTGAGGGTGCAGAGATTCACGTGCACTGTCCTGATGGCGCTATTCCTAAAGATGGTCCTTCGGCAGGTATTGCCTTCACTTCATCCTTGATTTCATTGGCACTTAACCAGTCCTTGCCTCCCACGATAGCTATGACTGGTGAGATTACTCTTACTGGTAAGGTTTCGGCAGTTGGTGGTCTTAGAGAAAAAATCCTCGGAGCCAAGAGATATGGGTGTGACACGATCATTTTCCCTAGAGATATCGAGAACGAGTTAGAGGAGATCTCCGACGAAGTCAAGGAAGGAATGAAGTTTATTCCTGTGCTGTGGTACGACGAGGTGTTTGCCGCAACTTTCCCGAATGCCGACAAGGACAAAATCAACCGCTTGTGGAAGAAAGAGTTTGCAAAGTTGGATGAGAAGAAGAAACCCAAAAAGGGCTGAGCATGAAAGAACGTACATACATACACAAACAAACACACACACACACATATATATATATATAAACACAACTAGTTAATAGAGAAAACTATTTGTCTTTCATCTTATTGAAAAAACTGCGCACCTCTTCCTCGGTAACGACTTTTTTCTGGTCCACAAAGTCCTTGAAAAACCCCTTGAGTTTTTCCTTCATTACGTCGTATGCCTGTAAACCTTCTAGCGCTTGCGGAATTGGTAGTGACAGAAGTGCCAGCGAGCCCAAATCGTAGAGAGAGCCCTCAGATGCCTGGGTAGAAATCACATCATCTTCTTCTGGCTGATATACCGGGTCTTCAGTAGTAAGGAAGTCGAAAGTCGTGAGTAATAACCGTAGTGGCGATGCTACCGGCAAAGTTTGGGAAATCAGTGCCAATTTGAGATGAACATTGTCTGTGAGAAATACAGAGTAAGGCACCTCCAGACTAGTTAAACTGCCATTTTCAAGCTTCTGTCGTTTTTTGGGCGGCAAGTCGTCCGTATTTTGCGCTTCATCTAACAAGACCCATTCTTCAGCAGACAGCACGTCTTCAAAATGACGTCTTGTTGCAACCACAATTCCAGGATAAGCGTTGAGTTCGGAAAATGCCACTTGATTTTTGGCCACGCATTTCCAGCATACGAACTCACCAAAGGAGTCCAAAGGCGGGAAATGGGGCACCAATTCGTCACTTTCATCATTTCCGTCGTTTTCCCCAGAATCCTCAGTTTCAGTTGTGGCCAATTTTGCCACTGCATCGGCTGCAGCATCCATTCCTGGAGGCTCTAAGTCATGCAATTTGTTTTCGCCCGTGCCAGCAAACAATTTTTTGTGAAACGCTCCTTGTTTATATCCTAAAATGCATTCCTGATGGAACCAGTCCTCGCCACACGCGTCGCCAAGAAAACACTGATGCATTGTTTGCGATTCTTGCACTGGATTATACAAAACAGAACAGCTACAAAAGCGGCCAGCATAATTCTGGTTGTACAGGTTCCCCGACGCCTCGATATCATTTGCCCGTGAAATTGAAGATGGCGAAAACGGCAGGATCCCCGCCAGCAGCCCGGAAACCGATCCCGAACGCATACGGGGCGTTGTTTTTGGTCCTGAAACACTATTTTTGCGTGCCTGGCGCGTACGTACACAGCAAGCGGCACCAGCAGCCATACGGGCAGTACCACAATCGCAAACGAACCCTCTTTTGGCAAAAAGTTCCACCAATTCGTGGGTCGAATGACATTGGATCAGACACAGATAACATACGCCTATAGGAATATCGTTATTTTCCTTGCGGCACGTCAAGCACGCGAAAACAAGCTGCCGCTTTGCCTGTGGATAAGTGCATGTATCGGGCTCATATGGCATGGCTTCTCGTGCCTGTTTTTCTAGCTGAAGCTGAGATTCTAAGAAATCTGCGGCTGTTAATGAACCATCATTCTTGTTTTGAGGCGGCGTCAGTTGCATTTTCTCAAGGATATTTGGGCAGCCAAATAGTGGTGTTTGTTGCTTTTAATGTTTATTTTTTTATTAAAAGATAATGGGCAAGGAAAATTGGATCCGAATCGTATTCTATATGTTTTTTTCAATGGGTGTTTAGAAACTTTAGGGTGATCGTGTAGTATGGGGAACACTGGCCGCGCAAAGCTCGCACCAATATCGTGAGAGTGAATATAAATACTGGGGAAGGGTTATAGAAAGGATTTAGTAAAAAGACGGGATTAATAAACTTATTGATGATTGTATGAGAAAAATAGGAAAAAAAAGGATATAGAAAGAAGAAAAAGGAAAAAAAAAGTAAAAGAAGTGAATTAAGCAAAAGTCAAAAATCAAAATCAAGCGAAGGGTTCGTTTATTAAGAACGCGTACTGGAGAAAGAATATGGGGGCTGCCTTTATTTGAATACAACGCGTATCGATAATATGGGAGTTTCTATACGCAGTGAGACAAGCATGCTTAAGGAATTGATTAATTATTTAGAATTTCTTCAAGAAGAACTAAGGTAATAAAAATGGAAACAAGATACATGTAACCTATGCTGATTCCACCGATAGTCATCGTTTTGTCTATAAAAAAAGCTGGCGTTCAAGTCAAAAGTAACACCCCTGATTATGCTCATAAATCATATTTCTCTTTTCTATTTGTTTAATACTTTTGTTTCTAAAAACAAAAGCTAGTCAGTCGTTTTCATGCGGTATTTTCACAACCGATACCGATAAAAATACCGATATTTGCATCGGTCGTGTCCGGAACATCGTTCCTGCGCCCTTTAAAGAAGTCGACGTATCTAATTTATCCCAATCGGGGCAAGTGAGTACGCGCGTCGCGCCCCATTTCACCAGCGGCCCAATCTGCAATTTTTTTTTTTTTTTTTTGATTCTCCTTCTTCTTCCAACTTTTCTTACGATATTGTGAACTTTTTTTTTTTTAATACAAAGAAAACGGTAAAAACTTTTAAATAACGATTGGATTCTAATTGCTTTCTATTCTTGCTCAAATAGTTCAGCTCTTTCATTTCACAGGAACACGCTTTTCGATTATTTGTCGGCGGTTAAAAAAGGAGACAAAAAAAAAAGACTAATCACACCAAAAAGAAGCACTACTATTCTTTAATTTCTTTGCCGTTTGGAAACCAGTATTTACATTTGGTTGCAAACACAAAAAGAACACACAAACACACACAACAAAAAAAAGTTTTTATTCCCCCCTTCCTTCTTTTTTTTCTCACAGAATGTCAAGTCCTAGAAAGAGACAGGCCGAGGACCATGAAAACCCGGTTTCCAGCAGTCCGCCACCATCATTGGCTCTGAGCCCACAACTTCCACCCTCGTCCCCAGCAATTCCCTTTGCGGACGAGGAGGAAGAAGAAATCCACAACGATATTGCCGACCTTAATCCTTCGGACGAAGAAGATGGTGAGGATCTTATGGATAACTTGGCGGCTGATTACCGCGAAAACGCGTTACAGGATCGTTACGATATGGGCGATGGACAAATCGACGACGAGGGTGAGTACGAGGCGATGGACGCGGCCACGAGGCGGCGCTTGGAGGCTCAATTGGACCGCCGTGACGAGATTTTGCGTGGCAGCCAATCGGGACGTGGGCGTGAACAAGCCTTTTTGGATGATGATGCCGATGGAGACGAACCAATGGACGATGTGAACGAGCTTGGATTGCCCATTCAACGGCGCCGGCGCCGGCGTCAGTACGATGACGAAAACGACGCGTTTTTGGACGATATCGACATCGATCCATTCCAGGAGGAATTGTCGTTGGAGAGTTTGGCTGATGTCAAGGCTCCATCAATCACAGAATGGATTGTGCAGCCCGCAGTGGCGCGGTCGATTGCGCGTGAGTTGCGTTCGTTTCTTCTCGAATACACCGACGATAAGGGTCGGTCAGTATACGGTGCGCGGATCAAAACTATGGGTGAAATCAACTCTGAGTCTTTGGAGGTCTCGTACAACCATTTGGCTGACTCTAAGGCCATTTTGGCACTTTTCTTGGCATCATCACCCAGCGAGATGTTGAAAATCTTCGACATTGTTGCCATGGAGGCCACTGAGATGCCATACCCAAACTATTCTCAGATTCATCCAGAGATTCATGTGCGCATTTCCAACTTCCCTAACTTGTTGAGCTTGCGTGAGCTCCGTGAGCGCAATTTGAACCAGCTTGTCAAGATTTCTGGTGTGGTGACTCGCCGTACCGGTGTGTTTCCCCAACTTAAGTACGTGAAATTTGACTGTCTTAAGTGTGGTGTTGTCCTTGGTCCATTTATCCAGGACTCTAATACTGAGGTCCGCGTCAATTTCTGTACAAATTGTCACGCAAAAGGTCCCTTCAAACTTAATTCAGAGAAGACGCTTTACCGCAATTACCAGCGTATTACCCTCCAAGAAGCACCGGGCTCCGTGCCTGCAGGTCGTTTGCCTCGTCATAGGGAGGTCATTTTGCTTTCGGATTTGGTTGATGTGGCCAAGCCGGGTGAGGATGTGGAAATCGTAGGAATTTACAAGAATAACTATGATGGTCACCTCAATGCAAAAAATGGTTTCCCTGTGTTTGCCACTATCATTGAGGCTAATTCCATTAAGCGGAAGGAAACAAACTCGATGTTCAGCGGCGACGCGGGGCTGTCTGCATGGGTCGAGGAGGACGAAAAAGAGTTCCGCAGACTTTCTAGAGAGAGAGGTATCATCGATAAAATCATTGCCTCCATGGCTCCTTCCATCTACGGTCACAAGGATATCAAGACCGCTGTTGCATGCTCTTTGTTTGGAGGTGTGGCTAAGGATATCAATGGCAAGCACTCCATTCGTGGTGACATCAATGTGCTCTTGCTAGGAGACCCAGGTACGGCCAAGTCGCAAATTCTTAAGTACGCAGAGAAAACCGCCAGCAGAGCAGTGTTCGCAACTGGTCAAGGTGCATCCGCCGTTGGTTTGACCGCATCCGTGCGTAGGGACCCAATCACACGTGAATGGACTTTAGAAGGTGGTGCGTTAGTCTTAGCTGATAAAGGTACTTGTTTGATTGATGAGTTTGACAAGATGAATGACCAAGATAGAACTTCTATCCACGAAGCCATGGAACAACAGTCCATTTCCATCTCGAAAGCTGGTATTGTGACCTCTTTGAGGGCCAGATGTTCGATCATAGCCGCCGCAAATCCTATTGGTGGAAAGTACAATTCAACGATCCCGCTTTCTCAGAATGTCAATCTTACAGAACCTATTTTGTCCAGATTTGATATTTTGTGTGTCGTGAGAGACATCGTTAATCCAGAACTGGACGAAAGACTCGCATCTTTTGTCATCGATTCTCACATGCGTTCGCACCCTTCTAATGATGAAGACGTCTTTGATGAAACAGATCAGAACCCACAACAAACTAGAAGAGAAAAAATCTCTCAAAATACTAAGCAAAGAGAAAGTGAGATTTCTCCAATTCCCCAGGAACTTTTGACCAAATACATCAGCTTTGCTCGCTCTAGAGTTCTGCCAAAGCTTCAACAAATGGACATGGACAAGGTTGCTCGTGTTTATGCCGACTTAAGAAGAGAGTCTATCTCCACTGGCTCATTCCCCATCACAGTTCGTCATTTGGAGAGTATTATTCGTATTGCAGAGGCGTTCGCCAAGATGAGACTCCTGGACTTTGTCAGTCAGAGTGATTTAAATCGCGCTATCAAGGTTAGTATTGACAGTTTTGTGGGTGCTCAAAAGATTACAGTAAGAAGACAGCTCCAAAAGTCTTTTGTGAAGTATACTTTGCCCAGCTGGAAGTAGACTGCTGTGCAGATTAGAACAAGGTGAATGGGTGGAGTAAGTGTATAATAGATATAGTTGTGTAGAATATTCTTTTGGAAAATTGTGCTTGTACTTGAAATCCCCTGTAATGCTTACTGGGCTCTTCTTACTGAATAATTTTATCCGAGGGACGATCTCAGTACTCTAATTCATTAATAAATCAGTTACATACAAGGAACCCCAGAATATCTAAGATTGGTATTGAAGACTATATTCGCTGTTACAAAATTGATCACTACAAAATATCACACTCTTGCTTGAGCCCATTTAAGCAGGAGGATATGAATTGAAGATTTTGCCTATATTCTTCTAAAATTGACTATTAACAAGAAGTGGCAAAGGAGATAGTTATTTCGTTCATATCATTCGGTAACTTTAAGAGAGTAATATTTGTCACTTGCTGCTACTGCCTTAGCAACAATATAGATTGCTGGATGCTTGGCCCAAGATCGAGCACCATATTTGTTTGTTTTTCCCAAAGAAATTTTTGCTCTTTTGGGTTCAAAAAGAGCAGGCTGAAACATCTTTCTTCGTAGTCTGAACAATTTGAGAAGTTATTCGCGGCCGTCAATTTTGATTCATTTCAAGCCCCGATTGATTTCAGAGGGCTCTCTTCCTCAATATCTTATTTAAGTTCAGACTTCCGAATTCGACAAGTTTTACCAAAAAACAAAAGTTTTATTATTTTTTTAAACTTCAAGAAATAAAGTTGTCAACAAATTTAGGAGATTAGAAATCTATCAGTTTTTTCCTTTTTTCTTTTCTTCTTTTGGCCGATAGTCCTAGTCTGGTCTCATAACCGTTGATTGTGTCGCACCAAGCCTAATTAGGCACTGAAAGGAAACTTGAAGCAAATGTGGATTGGACTACCAGGTTCACAAGCAACTTTAGCCGATATCCAATGTTTTTACAAGATGGCCCAGAATCGTTCGAGAAACTATAAAATGTAGAATGTAGTATTGGTATCACACAAGTCTAATATTTTCTAGACTTCAATCAACCGTCGAAAAACTTCCCGCATGATCCAATTTCTTTCTCTTCTTGCTCTAGCTCTTGCACTTGTTCAGGGTATCAGTACTCCAAAATCCATAGTGAATGGGATTCCTCCTTTGAAGCTCGACTTTAACGTCCTGAAAGAAGTGGGGAACGAAAGTGCAAGAAGTTTCTGGGCCAAGAACAATAAGCTGTTAATGAAGAAAGATGCATTTGCAGAGACCATCCTTAATTACCGAGACTTGAGCTACCAGATGAACATTTATTTGGGCTCAAACAAACAACAAAATACCGTTGTTATTGATACAGGCTCCTCGGATCTTTGGGTACCAAATAGTGGCTACAATCCTGAAAGCTCCAACTCTTCAATCAAAACAGAGTACCCGTTTTCCGTCACATACTTGAACGGAGTCAGTGCTACCGGTGAATTTGTTTTGGATAGCATTCTGTTTGACTCTGAAAACCCAACGCTTTCCAATTTCCAGTTTGCACACGCTGAGGGTGATGGTCCTGGAATTATGGGAATTGCCGATAAAAACCTCGAGAAATCCCCCTGTGTTTATAATAACCTCCCATGGGCCTTACAAGCTGCTGGAATCATCAATAAAGCTGCTTACTCCTTGTTTTTGGGATCCCATGGTCAGTCAGGATCCTTGATTTTTGGAGGAATCGATACGGAAAAGTATACCGGAGAATTAGTGAAGTATCCAATTGAACAAAACACCGGTCACTTGGCTATTGAATTAAAGTCGGTGAGCTTTAATGGGAATGAGTATGCCGTGAACACTCCAGCTCTTTTGGACTCAGGATCTTCTTTGGGTCTTCTTAATCAGGAACTTATGTCAGAGTTGGATGTGGTTTTTAACACTACTGTTGTTGAGATTGCTGGTATCGGATATCGTTATACGAGTTGCGACCAGCCTACAGACAAGGCTATTGAGATCAACTTTGGAGCGAATACAATCTCTATTCCTTATGCCGATGCTGTGGTTCCACAAGGTGATGGCACTTGTATGTTCGGATTTGCACATTTCAACGATTACAATATTTTGGGTGATGTCTTTTTGAGAAAAGCTTACGCATACTTTGATCTCACTGACCAGACTATTTCTCTTGCCCAGGCCTCTTACTCAGAGTCTTCGAATATAATCAGCACTTAAGCATCTGGAAATTTAAAATTTGCGGACTTTTAGATTTTATATATTGACCTATGTTTCTTCCAATTTTCCGTATTTTCTTACACTAGCACTTTAATACTAAAAGCTCTATAAACTTTTGAGTAAGTCGACAATTTTCTCCCGCCAACCTTAGCAGGAATAGTGGCTAGTTTTTTTTTTCTCTTTTTTTTTCTCTTTCTTTTTATTGTTAATTTAAAAGTTTTTAATGTGAGACGTGGACAAAGAGTCAAAATTTAGGACTATTCTACTACTGCTGCATTCAATCATTCGTAGAAATAAAGAATAGCTCAGAAAAAGTTAATCTATCTTCAATTTTTTTCTTTTTTTTTTTGCATTGATATTAAATGCGATACCAAACCGCCTGGACTTTCCTCATTCATCCCAATCTGTCAACGAAAGTCGGGATCAAGCGAATCGGAAAAATTCGCACAATCCGCTTCTGCTTCTCAAATCTCGGGATACCGAAAGTGGTCAGTCGAACGGAATTTCCCGCAGAATGCACTCCGCGCGGAGTTTGGAAGAATGATAAGTTACCGCATTTGGAAATTGAGATTAACTAGCGGCTGATAAGATAAACGAGAGGATGATCAACTAATTCGATCATCTTGTACCTTTTAAATATGAGGCGGGGCGACATTTTTTTCTTTTTGTTCTTATTAAAAACTTAAATCCTTTTACTGACTGAGAAGTCATATGAATAATTTATCCAGAATCACTAAGTTAAATTAAAAGGACATACCCAGAGTGATCTAAACATATAAGTAATGTCAGAGGATAAGCTTACACAGATTCTTTCCGGGGAGCGGGTATCTATCGACCCGAATGATCTCCTTCCAGGAACAGTTCACCTCATTGATATGGAAGATAATCTTTACGTTAAAAAAGGAGAAGGTTCTCAATCAGATATAATTCTTCGGCCTCAGCCGCTGGACAACGTGAATGATCCTCTTCGGTGGTCTCAGAAGAAGAAGAATGCTCAATTTACTCTCCTCTTCATTTGGAGTGTATTTCTTGCTGTGACTGTCAATTGGAACGGGCCTTACTGGACAGAATGGACAGAAGAGTTCAACTGCACGTTTAATGACCTCAATATTACCTCAGCGTTGTGTTTTCTATTTTTGGGAATGGGGTGTATTTTTCTCCAGCCAACTGCCATGAAGCTAGGCCGCCGCTTTGTGTACTTATTATGTACAATCTTAGCACTTATTTCCAATATTGTTGGAATGAAAGCCACCAACTGGAAGTTTATGATTGCAGTGAATATTTTGGGGGGATTTGCCGCTGCTCCAACCGATTCTTTGGTGGAAATTTCATCCACAGATGTATTTTTCACTCATGAGAGAGCCACAAAATTAGCTTGGTTGGTGATGGCATTATATTTTGGCTCATATATCGGACCAGTGGTGGCTGGATACTTGCCCAACTGGCAATGGGCGTTTAAACTTCAGGTTATAATTTTCAGCGTGTTATTTGTAGTTCAGGTCTTTTTGATGGAGGATACTACATTCAACAGAGAAGAAGATCATACTGAAGAGGACATTTTGCTGCAAATTCGTTCGAAGGAAATCGTAGTCCTGGCAATGAAATCATGTCAGGTTTCTGAAAAAGATGCCAGAGTGCAACACGTGATTTCCGGTCAAGTTTCAGATGATTTTGACAGCGGAAACACAACTGGCGTCAAGAGATCTTATTGGAAACGGATGCAACCTTTAGAACTTGAGTTTAACATGAAACAATCGTGGTTCTCCATTTGGTCTCGTCCCGTTCTTATGGCCCCGCTTCCAGCAGTGATCTGGGGTGGTGTTGTGTACGGAGCGCAAATGATGTGGCTCTCCTTGATGGCTACTACCCAATCGGAAATATTTGGAACTTATTATGGCTTCTCTACATCGGCCACTGGCCTTACAAATTTGGCACCTTTGGCAGGATGTTTGGTAGGTATGCTTTATGGAGGCCAGTTTGTAGACTGGCTTTCGATATTTTTAGCCAAAAGAAACAATGGCATTCTTGAAGCTGAATACCGTCTCTACGCTATGTGGTTCCCCACTTTAATCAATGCTGCTGGTGTTCTTGCATACGGGCTTGGTGCTAACAGTAAGGCTCCTTGGGCAGTTCCTGTAATTGTCGGACAGGGATTTCTCGGGTTTTCTATGACTTCCACAGGTCCAATCTGCTTAACTTATGCTATCGAATGTTATCCCGAATTATCGTCGGAAGCATTAGTATTAATGTTGTTTGTACGGAATATGATTGGAACAGGGTTTACGTGGGGTATCCAGGCCTGGTTGGACCGTGACGGGCTCGTTTTGACTACGTGGTTGATGTTTATGTTGCTGATTGTGATAAATGGCTTCGCAATTTTTTTTGTAATTTGGGGCAAGTCGTGGCGGAAAATGACTAAGGAATATTACCTCCGAATCTCGAGAACTTAGATAGCGCAATTCGTGTACTGCATCGGACGTCTATAGTAATAATCTGCGCTTGCATGAACGCGTAAACGCGTGTCGGGCTCCGCCCTTGTTTTTTTTTTTTTTCTTTCTTTTTTTTCTTCTTATCATATTAATATTAGTATTATAATGATTACTATTATAAGAATTAAACTTTAAATTCACATCATATTTCTACACTTCGATTACCTCATGTCTAAATCTACAAGGACGACCGCCAATCTAACGGATGTACAAAATAAAGTCAGGCTAGCCGAGGCGGATCTCAAACACGAAAGATTCAAAACCGCTCGTCAAGCAGCACAGCACCATGGAATATCACCTTCAACTTTCAGTGATCGGCTAAGGGGGATTCAATCACGGATAGAATTGCGTACAAAGTCACACAAATTGACGGAAGCAGAGGAGGATGCACTTGTGAAATGGATTCTTGACACTGACGCTGATGGAAACACGTTGAAGATTTCTGATTTTGGTAAAAAAGCCGATGCATTACTTGCTGCACGTGGAACCATACCTTGTCCCACTGTCAGTAAAAACTGGCCTACTGAGCTTTTGAAAAGACGACCGGAACTCAGATCGCGGTACTCGAATTCAATTTTTGTGAAGCGGCTAAAGCAGGAAGAACCACAGCGTATTCATAGATGGATAGACGAGGAAGTCAAAGGTGCCCTTACACAATATGGAATAATGGAAGACGATATTTATAATTTTTCTGATCTTGGATTTGCCATGGGCCCGCCAAATAAGTTCGAGCTCGCCACGGGCTTTGAATACCGGAATCTGTCGAAAGTTATCGAAGCTGGAAATCGCGAATGGGTGTCTGTAATTGAATGCACAAGTGCCTCAGGGTGGGTGTTACAGCCGTTTGTCGTTTTGGAAGGTGAGGAAGTGTTGAATTCGTGGAGAAAAAAAGTCCCTTTTGGCTGGAATCTTGAGGCCAGTCCGAACGGATGGGCCGGCCACAAACTCCATCTCCGCTGGCTTGAAAATACGTTTATTCCTTCCACAACCAATCGTACGAAAGGCGATTACCGGCTTTTGATCTTTGATAATCATGGCAGCCATCTCGGCGAGGAATTTTACGACACATGCCTGGAAAATAAAATAATCCCGCTTTGTATTTCACCGGATCTGCCTCATTTATTACAGCCACTAGATGTTGGATGTTTTGAAGTTTTGAAGCAAGCTAGTATTCTGTACGCTTCCTCGGTTTCAGAACAAAACATGGAGAGCATTGATCCGTTTGATTTTTTCAAAGCTTACGCGATAGCACGACGTGATGCTTTTAAAGAAGAAAACATCTTGGAGAGTTTTGCAGAAACTGGACTAGCTCCTCTTAATTCTCAGCGAGTTTTTGAGAAAATCGGCGTCCCAGATCCGGTGTCAACGCCTCCTGAAACCTCAGAAAATATGGAGCCCGAATGGATACCTAGAACACCCCAAACTGTATGGGAATTGCAGATGCAAGAGGAAGAAATCAATAAAGTTTTAACTGAGATCACCGACTTTCCGGGAAGCTCATTGAAACCGCTAATACTGCAGCTTGTCAAAGGGTTCCAACAAGCTTTGCATCAAGTGGCTTTACTTGATGAGGAACGGGCGAAATTACTGGCTGAACTAGCTGAAATCGAAGCCGAGGAGAAACGAGAAGGACAAGAAAGCTCTCAACAAACACCCACAAGAAAAAGTGGCCTTGCTATGAATGACCCGTTTTTCAAAAATATGATTCCCGGTTTCATGAGTAATACACAACCCAATATCCGCCCTCTCAATAGCGAACTTGAAGGTTTTCCAAAATATCCACAAACGGTAAGGCGAGGTCCACGTCTATGTGGAATTTGCAGGGCTCCAGGACACAGACGTGAGACGTGTCAGAAAAGATTCAGGTAGAATTACATTTAAGGGATTGAGGCATAATGCGAAGACAATTTTTGAGGACATTTTTCTTTTAATCTGAAACCCATTTAAATGTTGTAATTGATTTATAGTGAACTTGAGCTAAAATATATATCACGAGTAAATTAGAGCTCTAAACTGGTCATAATGATAATAATATTAATAATAAGAAACAAGGCCTTACCGGGGCTGGAACTCGGGTTACCGGAATCAGAATCCGAGGTGATGCCGCTACACTATAAGACCAATCAGCGTGACGGGTATCATCTAGCTGCTATATCGTTTACATTCAGTGAGTCGGGAAATCACTCCAGACTGCTCTGGGGAACACAAAATCCACAAGAAATGTTCCCCTCATGCCTATGATAAACTGAAGTTGATTAGTATTTAAAGAAAATTTCTTCAAAAACTTATCCTCCTTTTTTTTTATTAAGTCAGTTGCATTAGTCAAAAAAAAAAAAAAAAAAAGAAGGAAAGAAAAAAAAAGAAGAATTAATGTTATCGTTACTTTCTAATTTTCTGTTCCATGCACAACTTCGCGTGCACGCGCAACGGCTCGCGAGTAGAGTAAATAAGCGTGTCTGGACTTGAGCATGGGATGGAATAAATTATCGTTATAAAGAAACGTTAAAAGACTAAAAACACAAGAATAGAAGCTGATTATTGGTTTCCAAAAACCATACCTTTTTGTTATTTACGGAATATTAAAATTCCACTGTTACGAACTCACCAAATATCTCATAAATGTTGGACCTCGATAAGTACGTTGCCGAAAGAATTTTTTTTATTTTTATTTTATTCCTATAAAAAAAGATACAAAGGAATATAAGAATGGACTTTATTCACACATTTCATAAATACTAACGCATACCATCAGAACGCTAGAGGATATCAAAAGCTGCCAGTTTATTCCGGAGGCGGATGTACAGGAAATCTGTGCCAAGGCCATTGAAATTCTTGTGGAAGAGGCCAATATTCAGCAAGTTTATACACCAGTGACCATATGTGGCGATATCCACGGACAATTGCATGATATGATCACGCTTTTCCAAACAGGCGGAGAGTGCCCCGGCACGCAGTACTTGTTTTTGGGTGATTTCGTGGACCGAGGCTACTATTCTCTCGAAAGCTTGCTTCTTTTACTCACACTCAAAATCCGGTACCCGGACCGAATCACGTTGATTCGGGGCAATCACGAATCGCGCCAGATCACTACAGTATACGGGTTTTACGACGAGTGTTTGCGCAAATACGGCAGCGTCAATGTGTGGCGGTATTGTTGCGAAGTGTTTGACTATTTTTCGTTGGGTGCAGTTGTGGGCGGTCCTGGAGGTGTATTTTGCGTCCATGGAGGGCTTTCTCCCGATATGAATACCGTAGACGAAATCCGTAAATTAGACCGCAAACAGGAGGTGCCGCATGATGGACCAATGTGTGATTTACTATGGTCGGACCCCGAAGACGTCTCGTCATGGGCAGTATCTCCAAGAGGCGCGGGCTACTTGTTTGGCGAGAACGAGACTCGCCGGTTCTGCTACAGTAATAATATCTCGCTTATAGCACGTGCACACCAGCTAGTGATGGAAGGGTATAAAGAGATGTTCAACGAATCTTTGGTCACGGTATGGCTGGCGCCAAACTACTGTTACCGCTGTGGAAACGTGGCGTCGATTCTCACTGTGCACGACGACTTATCCCGTGAATATAAGGTGTTTGATGCCGTCAACCAGGATTTGACTCAAGTGCCAATGAAAAAACCCGTGGTGGATTACTTTATCTAGGCCTGGGTTTTAATTATACTGGCCTATTTCAATTCTCTACGGATTTGCGGGGCTGTCATGGTTTTTAAATGGGAGGTTTTGGCATAAACCTGCGATTAAAGAATGGTTGAAGGTATAGCTGAAGAAGCTGAAGAAGCTGAAGCTGGCTAAAGAAAGTATTTCCTCCCCATTTTCCTGTTTTTTCATATTTCGCCCCAACCTCCCCTGATTTATATATATATCTTGGGTGAGGTCTACGGTTTGCAATTACTTCTTTGCTTATTGGTTTATGCGGCGTATGATTGGCTGGCCCATTACGCTTAATGACAAATGAGTTTAAGAAATCGAGGACTGCTTTTCCACGCAGGCACGAGCTCCTGAGATTAGGAATGCTAAACATGTATGTTTATTTATAGAGATCCTGATGTGTAACCCTTATCGTTTAGCCAGGGGTAACATCAAACCCCTGGTGGCAACTACGATTTTTAAAAATAGAACATTTTACACCTCCCACTTAAAATAAACAAAAACATAAACAAAAATAAGGAAAATATATATAACTACCGCCAAAGTGAGGCGTGGGCATGCGCGAAATAATGCGTGGGCACGGAATTTCGGGCCACGATATATTTCCAGATATTCTTATCACAGAGTGCCAATTGGTAGAAATCGCTATTGGTAATATTAGTAGAATTTCAAAGACCTCTATTCCTGTAAGAAAAGGGAATTTTGTAAAATCTTGCCCGAAAAAGTTGATGTGCCTCCAGTGAAGGGGAGAAAAAGCGCATCGACCGTGTTTCACCAGCAAGAAAATTTTCCCGAGAAATATATGCAAGAATTGCCCAAGGACGGCGCATAGCATGCTAAGCAACACAAAAAAAAGAAAGAAAAAAAAAAAAGGAATGAAAGGTAAACAACATGAAACACCCACATTTTATTTTTTTTTCAGATAAGATCAGATTTCACCGGACCTCAAAAGATTCACCTTCATGTGTGATTTCCGTTTATATCGGTATCCAAAGAATATACGCGAACTGTAAGAGGACAGACTCCTTGACGTATAAGTTTGTTTCCAGAAACAGGGCTCGTATTCGTTAGCTACCATATACCCTCTTGCTTGCTTGCTCTGTATCTAAAGCAACGTGGCGAGTGTAAATCGTACGCCAGACAAATATTCCTCGATATACTATTATTCTTCAAAAACACTGGAAAATATTACAGTAGCATCTGTGCTCTGATATTGTAATTCCTATAACTATTTGGCATTTAGCACGTTTCGCCGACAGTCAACATCCCACCGAGGCGTTTTTCTCTTATTTAACATTTCCGGCAGTGTGTATGCATGTTTGCGCGTATCGACACTGGTAAACAACGCGAGAATGTGACATCAATTCTTACTATTTGCCATGATACAGACAACAAAATATCCCGACAAAGATCTTGAGAAACTTTTCTGATAGAGAAAAAATTCTTAAGGCGATATCAAAAGATCAGATTGCAAAGCAGCTTTTAATCTTTTCCTGAAACCAACGTCCATTTGAGTCACAGGCACGTTTGGTGTGCATACGGGATTCTGGGTAAACGCGGTAGTGCATATTTGTGGTATCAGGTATATTACACAGCGGCTTTCCAGGTGATAAATTATTCGTCAAAAGATGCTCACCATTCAGATATATAGGCATTGGGATATCCTAACCTCGCAATGGGCGTCGACATCGAGAAAGAAAGAAAGAAACAAGGAAAAATTTAAATTTAAAACAATCGAAATCACACAAAAAGACACCAATTATAGACCTTTGTCATCATCATGCATTTCTTCAACATCTTCATATTCCTTTTAGCGTCACTCGTTTCGGCAGCTACCACAAAAGCATCGTCTTCATCCTTATCTTCATCCCTGTCTTCGTCCCTTTCTTCAGTGTTGCCCACTTTAGTGTGGGTGACTGGTACTAATAGTGCTGGAGTCACCATGACCACGCAATCTGCATACTCACAGCAATTCACTAGTTTTTACGTGACGATTTCAGCACCTTCGTCTGGATCCATGGCTGGAGGAAGCTCTCTGAAAGAATTGGGCAAAATCAAAAGCTATTCCTATAGCACAGTTGGAAATGGTGCAGGAGGGGCTATGGCGGGTCTTTCTTCAGGTTTGCTTGTGACTACGGTTTTGCCTCTTGTCTCGGCATTTATTGGTCTTTTTATGTTATAATACATTTGAGATCACATAGCTCTTCTCACCACTTCTTTGAGGTGTTTCGTCTACAGAGCTACTCATCCACACGATACCTGCATATCAGCTCATACCGCATTTACTTGGATAATCATTCCAAAAAAACTGTCATTCATAGATATTAATATAATTCATCAACAAAATGTCAAAGTTTGCGTTGCTTGGAAGCAAACAAACGCGATATTCCCATGACGTAGGCAGATCACAATGCAGTTGTGAACGCGTGGCACGCAAACCTGTACATTGCCGAGCGCAATTTTTTTTTTTTTTTGTCTTCTCGCAGGGAGTGGCGTCATGCAACTAAGAATATTGTATTTTTCTTGTTTCCATGATGTACCTGCGGGATGGCAATTTAACGTCAGTCCCGCACCCATCGAATTCAGGTGTGCTCGAACAAAACGACGCGTCGCGTAATTTTTGGAAAAAGAAAAATTTTAACCTTTTCTCTATGGTGCAGAAAGAGTCTAAGTCCGCTAAAAAACGGCTGGAAATAAAAAAGAAGGTCGAAAATGCACGAAAAGATTAAAAAAATGGACGATTCAAGTCTGATCGTGAAGCTGCATTCAATAATGGTTTAGCCGCGTCAACCTTCTGTAATTGGCAAAGAGCTGAAATAGATCGCTACAAAGTGCGGTCGAAAGCCTTTACAATGACAGAAGCAGAAGAGGATTCGCTTGTCAAGTCGATCCTCGATCAAGATTCTTATGGACGAGTCCTTAACTTGAAAACTGTCTGCAAAAAAGCCAATTTAATCCTTGAGGCGCGCGGAACCACACCTTGCGTGACGGTGAGTAAGAATTGGCCTACAGAGTTCGTAAAAAGACGGCCAGAACTCTCGTCGCGGCGTTCAAGGCCTTATGATATGGTCCGTGCTAAGCGTGAAGACCCTAAAGTTATTCGCGACTGGATATAACGTGTTAGAAATACGATAACAAGGTATGGTATATCTAACGATGACATCTATAACTTCGACGAGACTGGTTTTGCTATGGGTGAAACCAAATCAACTATTGTTGTTACAGGATCCGAGTACCGTGGTCGGCGAAAAATTTTAGGTGCTGGGAATTGAGAATGGGTCACCGCGATCGAGTGTATTAATGCTTCCGGATGGGCTTTGCAACCATTACTTATTTTTAAGGGTAAAGTTCTCTTGCATTCTTGGTTCGAAGAGCTTGAATATGGCTGGCAAATTGCGGTCAGTCCAAATGGGTGGACAAGTCATGAGATTGGGATTAACTGGTTAAAAAATACCTTTATTCCGGGGACACCTACTCGTATAAGGGGGAAATATCAACTTTTGATTTTTGATGGCCATGGATGCCATGTGACCGAGGAATTTTACGACACATGCCAGGAAAATAATATTATTCCACTCTGTATGCCACCTCATGCCTCTCATCTTTTACAGCCACTTGATGTTGGCTGTTTTGGCGCTTTGAAGAGAGCTTATTCTCTACAAACTTTGGAAAAATCGCACCTCGGCATTGAGCCTATCGACAAGTTGGAATTTCTTTCTTCTTACGCACACTCCCGAATTGACGCATTTAAAAAAAGCACTATTATAAACAGCTTCGGCGCAACCGGTTTAGTACGTCTCGACTCCGACAGATTGATCAGGAAGCTCGATATTCAGCCTTGCGTGTCCACGCCTCCGGGAACTCCTGAGCGCGAATGGGAGCCCAAGACGCCATCAAATGGAAATGAATTGGAAAAGCAAGCCGCTTTGATCGAACCTATGATTCGTGCCGTTCAAAATGGCCCATTCCACATTTTGAAAGGCTTATTGATGCAAGTTTACAAGGGTTTCAATATGGCCTTGCACAGGATCACTTTACAAGACAAAGAAATTGCCTCATTACGCGCCGCTTTAGAGAAAAAAAAGGTCAGAGATGGCTACTCTAGAAAGCAGATACGTGGTGAAGCTGATTTATCGGTTGAGGATGTGTTCCCTACTCTCCCGGAGACATTGGAGTCTTATGAAGCTCGAACTTACGAAAACTGCGAAGATATCTTAACAACTTTGGATTCACCTACACGTGGCCCACGCCCATGTGGAATTTGTAGAAATCCAGGACATAGAAGGCAAACGTGTCCAGAACGACCGTAGTAGAAAAAAAAATAAAATTAATTCGTGTGTTGGCAAGAAAATCGTATTTTAGTTCGGAGACTTAATTTTTGTGTTCGAGCACACCTGAATTCGATGGGTGCGGGATTGACGTTACGGGCCGAGTAAACATAAACAATGGAATATTTATGTTGAGGCAGTAGATCGGCAATCGGTAGTAAAATTTACACAAATCATGCGGAAACAGTCGGACCTACCTGTAATATTTGTTAATTCTGCCCAAGAGTTCGATCAGTAAAGTGAAATTTATAAAATACAGAAAATATGATTTTTTTTTCTTCGATAAGTCCCAAGAAAAACCAAGAAATTTGTTATTCTTAGCACAAAATTGTAATCAAACATGCGCGGGAATGGGCATGGAGATGATGATCGCAAGATTTGAATAATGAGGACGATTGTCTAGATAAGAAATCGCGTCCAGATAAACTATTTACCCTAGGTCGCAAGCGCGTGGTTGAAAACTTTTGAATGAAATTCGGTTCTGCCGAAAAGCACCTCAGTAATCTCTTCTGTTTCTTTCTTTCCATAGCGAAACAATATAGCATGGCCAATTTTCCTAACAACTTGTGCCGAGGCCGTAAATCCGAGCCACAGTTCTATGCTCTGGGCGCCGCGCGTTTTTCAACTCGATGATAAGTTTCAGGGAGTAAATGTTGGTAGGTTTTGGTGTTTGAAAATCGAGTCAAACGCACATAATCTGATAGACGTGATAAGCACGTTGAGGGAAGACATTCGACAGATCGATCGAACAACAGTTCACCAATCTCACGGCTTATATCATAGGTAATTGTTGAAAATTGTCAAGTTTCTCTGTCCACCTCTGAAAAAAGGCAGATTATGTCACTGGGGAATTATCAATCTACAGATTCGCCCGATACGCCGTTATTGGGAGGCAAGGATAATCAGCCTATCGGGCTTTTAAGCCAATTCTCATCTTTGAACCTCGAAAATACCGGTGCAGTTGCACGTGACCATGTAAGTATATTTACAGAACCTTAGACATTGGCATTACACTAAGGAAATGCCCGTTTCTCTTAGTCAACAGAATAGCCAAGTCTGTAATTCTAATATTGTTCTACTAACAACGCAGATGGCAAATGAGCGGACGTTTTTGGCATGGCTACGAACATCCCTTTCCCTTGTCACAATTGGAATTGGGGTGGTGCAGTTGCTTAAACTCAAAGGTGAACTGGAGGACTTGGCCCATTTCGCCAAACCTTTGGGTGCCGGTTTTGTCGTGGTGGGCATTTTCACCCTCGTCATGGGGTTGCTACGGTACTTTCGGGTCCAATCAATGCTACTTTCGTCGTTTTATCCTGCATCGCAGTTTCTGGTGTCGTTTCTTGTCGGCACAGTCTTTCTTCTAGTTGCCGTCACTTTAAGCCTCGTGTTTACGGGGAAGTAGAGAACGTTTATAATTAATATTACAGTATGATTTGTGACAATTCTGTAGACTCTTTTATGACGGTGTTTTCGTCCGGGGATATACAGTACGGCTATAGTCCTACTGTCGTTGTTTATTGTTTTGTTCTTCAAAAAAAAAATACAATATCCAGATATAAATATCTCTGAGACCAAAAACAAATGCAATGAACAGGTCGAAATTAGTCATTTGCTTAATAAATATTCAATGTTGGTAGATCTTGGTTAATAAACACTGGCCACCACCTCAGGGTCCCGTCCTGGCCCGCGGTCAGGGCTGATACCCTAATCGCGCACGTGACCCACACATCACGGGATTTCTCATGCGCACGACATCAAATTTTCCCTCCCGCGCACTCAGTTAAGCTGATTGCCACTCTCAAAATTCTACCACCTCCTAATTCACAAACTATCAATTAACAAAAATGGTATGTGGATACGAAACTGCTGCTAAGTGACGGCAAAAGGAGAATGATCATGATAAATCCCGTCTTTTGAAACCCCTGAATTTCCGTATCCCAACGTGAACAAGTGTTTTTATCCAATCCCCAAATTGGGATATCCATCTCCTATGCTTTGGAGAAGATGCTGAGGATATAAAAAATTTTCCCTTGCCATAAAAGCAAAGCCAGCATACGAAATTATCATAAACAAGATGTACATTACACAAACGGATCCTCTCCTTTTGATTGTCTCACTCCAGCACACTTAAACTCCCCAAGTTTTTATATACTAACTCCCTCAGGGTAAGGTTCACGGTTCCTTGGCTCGTGCCGGTAAGGTTAAGTCTCAAACTCCTAAAGTCGACAAGCAAGAAAAGCCTAAGCAACCAAAGGGTAGAGCTTACAAGAGATTGTTGTACACCAAGAGATTCATCAACGTCACCTTGGTCAACGGTAAGAGAAAGGCCAACTCCAACGCTGCTTAAGCAGACTTCGTTCCATAAACTTCTTTTGCAAAATGATGTATATTTAATATAACATTGGCTTATTATTGATTTCTGGCTGTGCCGTAGTATCCCCGTCCGTAGCAATGCTTTGTGTGAAGATATCGGTTTCTAATGTTGATTTATGTTTCTTTCCAACAACAATTTTCATGCAATTGATGAACCCCATCTCTGATTATAATTACGTATACATATTTACATTACTGCTCCAACTTCCACCGTCATTACCATTGAGGCACTAATCTGTAGCAGTACACTCTGGATCTAATCTCTGCAGTTTCATCGTCCTCTTCAAACATTGGTTTCCAGTTTACAAGTTCGACAAATTCGGCCTTGAACTCGAAATCCTCGCAGGTGGTGAAAAACTTCAAGTCTTCCTCCAATAACCATGGACGATGGGGACTGAACACCACCAATGCAGTTCCGTTTTGCTTAAGTGCATTTCTACAGTTGGTCAATAACTTGCGGTGCTCAGTATGGTTAAACACCAAGTCCGATAAGATGATCAAATCGAATTTGGCCGACTCCTCGATTGTAGACGGAAGCTCGGATTCAGAAAGCTCGTCGTAACATAAAGCCGTTTCATCTTGGCCCCAAATAAACCCGGAAACCTTGACAGTGGTGGAGGCAGGAATACCACCACAATGATCGACATTATACTGGATATGTGAGAGCAAATCTGGATCAGGATAATCGGTGCAAATCACTTTAGATGCTCCATTAATTCCACAAACAAGCGATGGTAATCCAGCAGCAGCTCCTAGTTCCAAAACTTTCTTGCCAGTAACTAATTCGGAGGCATGCTGATCAAGATAGTCTGCAGTATATTTTCCGGCATTCCAGAGCAAATGGCCCCAGAGAGGAGACTTTCCAACTAGTTTTAGTTGGATTTTGTTTGGGTCACTGTTCAGAGATTTTCTCTCGTATTCCACAAAGTGCGATTCGGGAGGAGGAGGACGGAAGTCTTCTGGCTCCTCAAACATATTTGTACCGAAATCAATTTCGTCATCAGACATCTTGAAGTTTTTTTTTTTTTTTGTTTCTTTATTTTTTGAGTTGAACTTTTGATGTGGTTTACGAACAATCTCAATGCACCTCTGCAATTTAGAGATGAGATACTGCGGACGCGCAGTTGATTGCAATGATAGAGCTGCAACTGAAAAAAGAAAGAAAGAAAAAAAAAAAAAAAAAACAGGTGACACTTTTACCTAAAATACTTGATGGTTCTTTAGGGTGAAGAATATCTACAAAATGAGAGAGAAGAGTTATTGAAATACAATAGTACGGAAAAAATAAAAGCAGCAACAAGACGAAATTTTTGAAAAAAATTAACGACAACTGCAGGATTCGAACCTGCGCGGGCAAAGCCCAAAAGATTTCTAATCTTTCTCCTTAACCGCTCGGACAAGTTGCCTTCGATGAAAAACTCCGCTGCTTAGGTCTCCTCGTCAACACAGATAAGAGAAAATCATCAAGATCGTTAAACGGCTTTTCCACGTGTAATTTCGACTTTTTGACCCCTTAAAGTAGTACAAAAACAATAATTTGTCATCGGGTTCCAAACCACAGCCCCAAATACCAATTAATATCCCGATACTATTCAAATCATGCTGTTTAAATGTACCTCTAAGACCTGCCCGTACTCTGTCGTACACGATGCAAATTGCGCATCTCACAACCTGATTCATGTCATGAGAGATCTACATTACTGAAAAAAAAAAAGAAGAAAAGAAGAAAAAAACACCAATTCAATGTCTCGCCAAACACTTTCACGAATACCAAGGGAAATCAAGCATATCTTCAAAGTCTATGAAACTGCGGCCCAAGTTTACCGGCCCTATGACGATAAACTCGTGAGCCAGTTTGTAGACAAGACGAGTCTGTACTATGAAATGTTCAACAGACGTAAACTTTTGTCTACATCGGGAGACGCGCCGATATTCAATAAACTGGACTTCCCGCCAGTCACACGTGATATTGTTCTGAATATCTTCGAGTCGCCGCTTGAACTTGAAAAACCACTCTTAATACCAATAGATTCTACCAATGAATCTAGTACGGAACACGAGCCTATTTTTAGCGAATGGCATAAAACGGCAAAGCACTTTTCGGATTACCAGGCCCGTATTTTATCGCTGTTCGCATCCTATTATTCACCGCTCAATGAACTAGAGGGCCCTATCTCGCAGAAATCAATGGATTGGTACGGAAAGCTTCTTGCAAACACACCGGTGATTTTTTTTCTTCGCCAGAAACAGCGGCTCATGACTGAGCTGAGTCTTCGTGGAATAAATCAGCCACTTTCTACTCTTCGTAATGGACTAGATAATATTTGTGCTAAGTATGTTTCGGATACCGATATCGATAAACGGATCCGGAATTATCACCTCACGGACCTCGTTTCAACCGATATTTTCAGGCTTGCTGTGGAAAGGGAAAATAGCGAAGTAAATATGACAAGTCCTAGTGAAGATAAGTTGTGTGCTTACCTCCACGAATTGCGCAAACCTAAAATTTTGGGCAAGATCGGTAATTTTGGCCAGCGCAAAATCGTTACGAAGCACCCGCTTGGGCCCATTGAAGCCGCATTACACGATTTGGACGGGATCAAGAAACTTCCCGAGATTTTCCCCTACGATATTGCCTACAACGATCTCTACATGCTAACGATCGAAAGACCGATATTCAGAGACGATCATCTGGCGTTGCTTGAACTTTTAGGTAAGCAGGAACATTTCGAGGTAGTTGCTGCCAGGCTCTTGCGAGCTGAGGCGTTAGAAACTGACCTTGACGCTGATTCCGAGCCGGTGTTTGATGCTGGAAACGTGCCTACATATGACCAGCTTCTACAATGGGCCGAAAACCAGCACAATACGGCGGCATCAGCGAATCACGTGACGCAGATGCTTGAGCTGATTGGCGGGTGGGGATTGGTAAATGTAGAGGAAAACAGGAGTAACTCTGCATTTTACGTTTTCAGAGAAGCTATTACAAACTAGTGCCGAAAACGACAGCACCATACACAGTGTCATCTCGCACCCCACACACACACATACACACGCACAAGCTTGGCATACTCTTCTCATAAACTAGAAAGGACGTGCAAATGACGAAAGAGAAAACAAAAAAACAAACTTAACAATAGGGGGATATAAGCCAAACAATAGGGAGGGGTTTGATGATTAAGCGGGCTGCTGAGTCCCGTCCATTGTTACACTTCTCTGGACTTTCTCTCCTGGTGTGAGAGAGGATGTGTTTCACCAGGCCGCGCGCTGCCCCGCCTTTTCGCTTAACGGTCGATCTTCTAACATGTTGGGAGGCCGCGTTCACACACTCATACTCCACCTTCCAGAATCTCCCAAACACGCATCAGAATCGAGGGTGTTCTCACAACCACTCAATTTTTTTTTTTCTTTTCTGTTTCTTGAAGTGCTTTTTTTTTCATAATTTTTCTTGATTTTGAATTCCTCGAAAATGCCGAGATTGCCCAAGACGCTAATTGCCCGCAAAACCATCTTTCGTGCATTGCTTCTTTGCACGGCACTTCTCGTACTATATCGGTGGTATAGACCCCACACATTTCAGAGCCAGAAATCAGATTTTGCTCAAACACAGGAAAAGGATTCGCCGCCAGGAACTGCTTTTCAGCCCGAAAACAGTTTCCAATGGGAAGACGAAATCACACCCGAATTTCTTGCTGGGCTTGATCGCACTACACATAAATGTGACAATTATGTTGAACACGCTAAAAAGAAACACATGCCACTTTCAAAAGGCAAGCATCGTTACCCATTCATGCGGCCAGCGCCCAAGTGTCGCACATTTGTGCTGCCGGCGTTGGAACGGGTGATTGCCGATCTCAAGCTGAAAATCAAGGACCCCGATGTGGCCCGGTTGATGGAAAATTGCTTGCCTAATACTCTCGATACAACGATTTTGTGGCATCGCCAGACGCTGGCACACGGGCGGGAACTTCCCGAAACGTTTGTTGTGACCGGGGATATCCATGCCGAATGGCTCCGTGACCTGGCACGCCAATTATCGGTGTTCCAGCCCTTGATTAGACACGATAAAGCGCTTCAAACTTTGATCAAAGGTGCTATACGGACACAGGTGCAGTACGTGGTGGCAGCACCTTATTGCAACGCGTTCCACCCGCCGCCACACCTGGACGTGAAAAAGGGGGACAGTGCACGTGACCAGGTATTCCCGTTACCGGACTGGCATCGGGTTTTCGAGTGTAAATATGAGATTGACTCCCTAGCTTCGTTTCTTACCTTGACCAACGAGTATCTTGTGAATCTGGACCACGATCTTTCAGTGATCACCACCGCGTGGATGCGTGCTTATGAAAAAGTCTTGGCCGTGCTCCAACGAGAATCTCGGCCGCTGTTTGATCCTGAAACTGGATTTGCTGCGCCGTTTTACTACTCGTTCCAACGTGACACCAACATTGGCCTGGAAACTCTTCCGCTTGGTGGTGTGGGCAACCCGGTAAATTACCACACAGGCTTAGTACGGCTGGCATTTAGGCCTTCAGATGACGCCACGATTCTCCAGTTTTTCGTTCCAGGAAATATGCACATGCTTAGCGAGTTGAAAAACACGATGCGGCATGTTTTCGATATGATCGAACACACGGCAGAAACCCGGCGGCTTGCAGAAATCACGCGGGCATTTATAGCCGAGATCGAACACGGCATTCAGCAGTTTGCTATTGTCAAACATCCCAAATGGGGCGATGTTTATGCATACGAAGTAGATGGGTACGGCGGCGCGGTGTTTATGGACGACGCCAATATCCCGTCGCTTCTCTCGCTTCCGGAAATGGGCGTGGTGGATGTCAAAGATAAAGTTTACCAAAACACGCGACGCATGGTGCTTCTGAAAGAGGGCAACCCGTATTTCTTGCAAGGACCGTTTTTCGAGGGCATTGGCGGTCCGCATATTGGTATTCGTAATGCATGGCCCATGTCACTCTTGGTACGGATGCGTACCACTGATGATGATGAAGAAATTATGGAAAACTTGCGTCGTGTGATGGGTGCTACAGGTGGACTTGGGCTCATGCACGAAAGTGTCAATGTGAATTCGGGAGGCGGCAATGATTATACCCGCCCGTGGTTTGCATGGTGCAATTCGGAGTTTGGGAAAACCATTCTTCATCTTGCCGTGCATAAACCCCACCTTATCTTTAAGAAAGAGTATTCGGCCACGCCTTACGATATCGATGCGGTGTTTGATTGAACGGAAGAAGATTACAGATATAAAAGAGATTAAATAATAGGGGAAGACCACTGCCTTTTGCAAGGAAACAGCATTAGGAATTGTGTAAGCATATAAATACAACAGTTCCGACTTTGGGAAAGGCTTTTTCGTAGAGAGTGTGCATGGATTGGTGTTTTGAGTCTCGCCCCAATTAACGTTTAGTTTGGAAACTTGTGTCACAAGAACGATTGGCCCGTCTGTTTTCTCCAGTATATGGTTTGCCCCGCTGTTTACAGATCTTTCGTATGATACGCCCTCTCGTGCTGGTGCCCTTCAGTGCAGTGAATAGGAACCGCATTATGGTTGTCTTCCTTGTTCTGGAGACCAACAAGATTTACACTGAATAGATCTCTTGGCTCGCATGTTCCGATCAATCTAAAGATTTTATTAGTCGCGTCCGTGACATAGATTTGATCATTTCGCCTAATCAAGGACCTTCATCCACTGCCATAAGGCCCTTGATGCTGACCACGTAGCGTGGTAGAATGTGGCCTCGGAGTAAGATCGAGCCAATATCGGTAGTGTGATATGCTCTGCTCCCCTCGTGTGCTCCGCTGTCTAAAAGAAAGTTCTGTGTAATGGCGTCAACATTTCACCATCAACGGTACAGCCACCGTAATCAGGCTCCTTCATCTGTCACGTCGGATGAGATCGTTCTTACATGTTGAATTAGAGATAGTTTTATTGATGTGGGCTACCCGTAGCGTAAAGCCCCGGCGTTTTGTTATTTCGGCATGTGATGATTCAACCAGGAGGAATATCTATTCTGGAACCTTCTGCGAGTCTTGCCAGTGTCTTGTTCGTAACTTTGCCAATAGTAAGCAGCAAGATTATTCCTTGAGTCGGTCTCCAACTTGTCACATTCCAGGATCTTGTGAGCACCGAAACAGTTCGGACAGATCCCCGGGTTGTTTGCCAAGAAAGCCCGCAATTTAAAGATAAATTCATCAGCTACACGTGATTTTTTAGCCAGCGCCCCTGGTTTTGCAACGGCCTGGGTTTCCTTGCGGTCCGCTTTGGTATAGACATCCCAAAAATCTGCAGCGCAGGTCGATTTGGAGATGATTGCGTTTATTCTGATTTTCACTCGGTCATCCACTTCGACTCTCGGGTCAGGGCGAGGTGTAGTGAACGGATAGATCTGAGGCCAAAGTTCTTTGAGGAAACGCACAACCAATGAGATCGGGTCCGAGTCATAACTTGGGTGGTGTTTCTTTTCCCATTCCCTGATCAAGTGCTCCCCGTTCGGAGGAAAGTCATCAATAAGTGCCATGAGATGACCCGCGACGAGGCGTATGTGGGAATACGATTTGTAGCGTGCCTCGAAGCGTTTCACTTCTTCAATTACGAGTTCAGCGCCTGCAACGGTAGTCCCTTTCCACGTGTCTGCCAACGCTCTAATGGCTTTATCGTCTATAGCCACCTGAGACGGATTGATGTCGTCTTCAGTCAGCTGGGAGTTCTTGATGATCAGCCCCGTTACCTTTCTTTAATTCGAGGAGATCGAACGGTTCTTGTGCCTCACTAAGTTGAGGATAAAACTTGACAAGACCTGTTAGACGCAGAATGAATTCCATCAAGCATCTGTATTCCTATCAGCATTCTCCAAAAGCTAAGCGTAGCATCACATCACGTGATGATGAGTTTATATACCTACGTCCAGGAATCTTTTTTTTTTTCGTTTTGAAAGAGCTTAGAGTAATCATAGGGGTTTTTATCGTAATAAAGGTTTCCCATACATTAGTATCATCATGCCGTACACTTTAGAAAGAAGCTCAGTGAATACTATTACAGTCACGTAGCCGGATCTTAATAGTAAATTTAAACAGAAATTAGTCGGGCGCGACTTTTGACAGGACTAATGCTTAGCTGTAGTTATTTTAATTATTTTCCCAAAAAACCGGATATAAATATTGACCTCTGGAAAATATTTTCCATAAAAAATGTATAGTAGTGTTTATTATGAATTAGTCACCAGAACATCATTCTTCAGTCAAACTCTTCAGGTTTTGATTCAAGGAACACTGGGGTTCTCAATTGAATAGACCAAAGGCCAAGCGTGATTTGGAGGTCCTTGGAGGAACCAAGAATTGAAAAGAGCAACGAGGAATGTGCAATATGCGTTCAGGACAATAAAACCCGTTTGAATATGCAAGCTTCGAGAATTTGTCTCTATATTACGCGTAATTATTAATTGCTGATATTTGTTTAAACTGTTTCCCACTCCACTCAGTTTACGAATCGACTCTTCTTTCAAATGGCTCGACTGTTTGCAGTGCTGGCGGCGACACGGCCAGTTCAAGTTCCGAAATGAAAATCGGTCTGTACGCCAAGCCTCTTTCGTTGATAGCATCTTCCTCAGAAATGAAGTCGACGATCCGTTTTATTTGGTTGATACCAGGAGCCAATTTGCTTTCGATAAACAACACGACCTTCAGTGGCGGATACAACAATTTCAAGTATCCAAACGACAACAAGTATCCGGCACCAATACCGGCAAGTAAGAGACCCAAACTAGAAATTTACCTCCGTAGGTTGATTAAGTGACCAATTGATGTGGATTAAACAATGATACTCGTCCTGAAAATGAGGTCGCAGAGCGGGAGTGACAGCATAATTAACTACGTTCATTTTCCACTACTTTATAAAGTTATCGTTAGGTAGCGATCTTTCGAGCTAGCATGGCTTCTTTCAAGGATGTCAGGAATGTAAGTTCGGTTGTGGAATGTAAAATTAAAACCACTTCGGATGGCATACTCGAGCATGAAAGAGGAAAATGTTCCACAATTTCAAGTTAACCATGTTATGTTTCCATTTGAAGCTGACAACCTGAACAGTTCCAGAATTGTACTCATCTCATCAGTACCTACTTGACAACTTCCCAAAGTTTTCGAAATGGGCTTTTACTTGCGTTTGAGCCCTTAAGAGGAGTATACATGACAGTTATCACGCTGAGCTGTAATGAATGCTCTCAACTGATGATGTTTTGTGCTTTTATTATAAACAATTTAGAACAGAACTTCACCACGGAGAAGGTGCTTCAAGAGTAAGCCATCTCCAGCTAAAACGAATTCGCAAGTCCGAGTCCTGGCTGCTAAAAGTATGATGCATACTTCTAATACACTCTCTTTAGCCAAGTGAAGGAGAGGAGAGGGGGGAGGACTGGGCCGATGAAAGTTTCACAATCCGAATAAGTTTACAAATTTCAGATGGTGGGACTCTCAAGGAGAAACTAGCTCTACATCCTTCACTTTTGACCTTACAGGCACAGATTTTATGAAAAGTTTCGTACTGAAAGAAAATCCATGTAACTTATAATTACAATATATATATAAATAAACATGAATGCCGGCCTCAATTTCCGAAATATACTTTCTAGTCAAAATTATAGCCTAATTAGTCGCGGCAATTAACACTGATCTTCATTACACCCTTGTAAATATTCGGGGGGTCGACCCTTTCAAGCAATACATTGTATCTTGTAAGATACTTGTCCGTCAAGTCCTGAACTACTTTGTTTGGGTCTGTGATTCCCAAGACCAAAAGCATTCATTCTCAACTAAGACACTGTGAATTTTATGTCTCATTCTCTATCTCATAATCTTACAGAAACTACTTCGAGTTTCCCGTCCTTGGCTAGCTTAATTGAGGTTCCTCCGTCCGCTCAGGCATTAATATATGTTTCTTTAGAAATAAACTTGATAGATGGGAATGAGTACCCAAAATTGGGGCACTTCTTTCCTACATCACTTGATCAACAATCTCCTTATTCTAACATAATCCACTTTCACATTATAATTTACACTAAATATCGATAAACGAAAAAGTACGAAAGATATAGAAAAAAAGAAAAATACACTTATTGCCGGATGTACTGTGCAATAGACTCTGCGGTTTTCGAGGATGCTGTCTTGGCAGTTCCTTCAAATGCCGCCTGGTAGCGTGCTTGTAAATCTTCATCGGTCTTTCCCAATTCGGAAGCCCGGTCTTCGGGGAACGTGTATTCTCTTTGCACTTCATCGTCCTCGTCTCTCTCAACTTCACCCTGTGTATCTTCATCCACATCCTCGTAATCAGAAAGAACCTCGGAATCCACGGCCGTTTTGCCGGCGGTTTTATCTGAGTCCTTAATATCCAAGTCCTTCATCAATTTATTGAGCGAAGAGGCCTTCCGCTGTTTCTCATCCTCTTCCTTTTGCTTCAAAATCCGATCACGCTCGGCCAAGTAAAACTCGTGATATTCGTCCACTTTTTTATCCACGGCCTCCATAAACCCATCGAATCCTTCGCCGGTGTATGCACTACATGCCACCACGTCCAACTGCAGGTAAAATTCCTCAAGCATAAGCGACATTGAGTTGACCAAACTGCTCATATAACCCGAGGAAGTGCCATCTTCACCGTTCAAATCCTGGTCTTTGGCCAACGCCATTTGGAACAGCTCGAAGTCCTGCATCCACTCCTTGGCAAAGTCGGCTTTCGTCACGTCGGTTTTGTTAAACACAATAATCATGGGCAATTTCGTCTTGTACAAAATCAGGCACGCATACAACATGTTGGAAATAAACGTGGTGGGCAGCGCTGTTCTTGGTGTGTCTACAATATATGCAATCACGGTGGGGAAAGTCAGTGCAAATGCTTCGGTGATAATGGCTCCCGAGGCCGACCATACAAAACACTCGATTTGGCCCGGAGTATCAATAATCACATTCTGGTATTTGTCTGCCTTTTTCTCGACTAATTTAATCACCTGATCGATTTTCGTAGAGAAAAGATTCAACGAGGTGACAATCGCTCCGTTGGGGCCCAAGTTATATTTTTCCATCACTTTCTTATACTTGACCGAGTCCCGAATATCGATATTGGCGCCAAAGGGCACTTTCAATACTGCCGGGTCAAGATTTATCGCATAAGGTGGGGTTTTTTTGGTATGAAGATGCGAGTTGAGTCTTTGCATAAATGTCGACTTGCCGGATCCGGCCATTCCGATACAGATAATCGTAGCAGGCGCCATATTTTTTATGATAAAGCAATTATTAATCTGTTTATGAAAATTTTGAGGAGCGGTTTTGTGTTTGCAGCCACTAGTGATGATGTGGAAAGTTGCAATTAGAGATGAGATGAAGAAATTGTGGGTTTCAAGTCTGTTTCATCGGTGTTTCGAGTGCGAGCCCTGCTTAGTGAGCGAGATGAGGATGTTGTACGTGGGCAGGTCACGTGCATTTCCTTTTCAGTATTAGAGTCACTGTTTCCTGGTTTTGCAGCCACTTCTATGAAAATTGATAGGTAAATTCAGGACATTTGTCCATTTATGAATTTTCTACTCTTTTAAATATTGAAAAAAAATTTTGAAGATCGATCTTACAGAAACTGTGCACGTACATTATAAAGAAGTAGCAGTGCACCTCTGAGAAGTGAACGCTCGGAACGCTGTTTTATTGAAAAACGACGAGTTTTATTTTTCTTTTGTAGTCTGCTCTTAATTTGATAAGTAGCTCCCAATTCTGATAATCTCACAGGCGGAAAAAAGAAGGTTTTTCAAATGTCCCGAAAAAAAATATCATACGAACGTTTAGAATCTTCATGTTTTCGACTGGGTGCGAAGACTAACTAATTAAAACACTGACAAAATAATTAGAAATTCAATACCTGGAGTTCCTCCTCATGAGCCTTTTATTTCGAGGCAAGTTCAGAATCTCTTATACCAAAGAAGAAAAAAATATCAAAAAAAACCACCCCACTCATAAGCAATCATCGTCGCCTCTACAACTAATTCAGCCTTTGACTAGATGTAATAAATGACATATTCCCATTCCCTAGATGTAAAATTTTACACCATGGAAAATCGTATTAATATTCTTACTTCATTTATATAAGAGACTCATTATTCAAACTTTCACCCTGGGTCTCTGATGTGGTAATCGATGATCGCAAAGATTTCACTACCCCTGACCAACAAAGACGATCGCTATTCATAAGTTCAAAATGTATCGAATTGACTATTCGGTCCCCCCATATCTCTGTGACCGATGATGGCGGGAAGTTCTGCTGCCTTCAATTTGGCCAAAGTTTCAGCCTCGTCGCAGACTCTGTTTGAAAAGCCGAATAATACTTTCTTCTCTTTACCCTTGAAAGACGGAACGACAAATGTGAATAATAGATGGGCGAGTGCATCCGGTCTTTGATCACAATGCTTTCCCAAGAATAAGGACAGCTTCAGAAGTGCGTGAAATGGTTCAATAAGATCCTTTGTGTCCTCTTCTCGCACATAATTGGGATTATACCCTTCAATGATTCGTTCCCTCCAGTCAACCCATGTCTTCATATATTTGATGAAAGAAGTATGCGCCTTATACTTCTCCAAGAACCAATGTATTCTTTGATCAGCCTCTGCCTTCGTTTTACTTTTGCGAACCTCGTCAAAATCTTTCTGAATCTCGATTTCAATATGTTTCTTGTCGGCAGAATTCTCTTCTTGATCTTGTTGTGAACACTTTGTCTAAAGGCCTCGTCAACATGAAACCTAAAGTAAGTTATGGGAAATTCCAGGCCCCATACTGCTGTCAAAGCGTTGGTCTCACCTGTATCAGAATTGATCACTGCTTGTTTGGGTGCAAAATTTGTAAATGACTCGACTTTTCTCAAAAAGTCCGCTATCACCGGTGCTTTACCTGAATTACTCAACATAAAAGCACCTGGGGCTCCTGATCTTCCTAATTCCAATTGTTACTCAAATAGTTTTGTT